>PVLC010006522.1:0-68807 GCA_004027655.1 Graphiurus murinus | reverse complement strand
AAAGTTTTTACCTGTGCCTATGTGTTCAAGTGTTGGTCCTATGCCCTCTTCAAGTATCTGCAAGGTCTCTGGTCTGACATCCAGGTCCTTGATCCACCTTGAGTTGACTCTTGTGCAGGGTGAGAAAGTGGGGTTTATTTCCAGTTTCCTGCATATGGTTAACCAGTTTTGCCAACACCATTTGTTAAAGAGGCTATCTTTTTTCCAGTGTATATTTTTGGCTCCTTTGTCAAAAAATCAGTTGACTGAAAGTCTGTGGGTCTGTTTCTGAGTCTTCTATTCTGCTCCATTGGTCTATGTATCTATTTTTGTGCCAATACCATGCTGTTTTTATTACTGTGGCTTTGTAGTAGAGTTTAAAGTCAGGTATTGTGATGCCTCCTGCAATGCAGTAGACATTTCTGACCTCTCTGCACAGAGAAGGAGGAGAGGCTTGTCCAACAGTCTGCCCAATATCCAAGGGCTGCAAAGCAGAGAGCTTGAGAGTCTTACTAACTCATGGAATGACTGCAAAGATGTGGGCTCTCATTGGCCAGCAAGCCTCGTCCAGGCCCTGGGACACTGACAGGCACACACACTGCTGCCTCACCGTGTCTGGAGGGCGGTTTCAGAGAGTGATGTTGAAATAACAGTCACTAAGAGTTAAGATGGTGCAGTGTTTACTGTGGACAAGTCAAGATGGCTTACCCTGGGTGACTAAACTGAACACCTACCTTCAGATTTTCCCTTCAGGAGAAGAAGGGAGGCACAGAGGACCAAGAGGAAAGAAAGGAAAGTTCCTCTACAGGTGGCCAAGCTTGCCTGTCAGGTCATTGCTGACTTACCCCATTCAGGAGTTATTACTCATGTGGAGAAAGTCAAGTTTTATAGCACATATGCTGGGAATATTCCCCAGTGAGGATCTGGGAAGGGGACAGAGTCGCAGCGGGTGGACCCAGATTGGCTGCCAGAACCTAGTCTTCTAATCATAGCTGGACCCAGATTGGCTTCCAGAACCTAGTCTTCTAATCACAGCTATCTCAGGAGGCTACATGCCAATTGGTGAGGGACTAGGGATTCATTACACTGATGGATCCGGTTAGTTTCAACCCTTGGGTTCTCAGAAATAAAGGGGCTGTGATTTGAGTGGGTGTTCTTTCTGGACATGCTATTTTTTTTCCAGTTGATTTTTCCTTGCAGCTTGGGTCGCTTTGAGGACAGGATCTGTGTTTTCTTCAATAGGAACTCATCAAATTCCTGTTGAGAGATCTGGTATTGGGCAGATCTTTTGAAGGTACCGGCTGGGGCTGTGGTAGGTTTTCTACTGCTGACCTGGAACAGCTCTCCTGGTTGTCTGCATCACAACTATGGCCTGATCTCTTGTTAGTTGCCAGGACTCCAAACCTGGAAGCCACTCCTCATTCTTCACCCTCTTTCTCAACTCAGCCTCTTATTTAGAAGATCCTCATGAATCCACTTTCAAGAGCATCTTTCATCTGACCACAAGTCTAGAGTCTATGTCCCCATTTTTTTTTTTTACCTTCCAGTTGGTCTCTCTGCTTCTTTCTTATTAATTATCCCACAAGCCTATTCTGCATTCAGGAGAGCAAACTTTAAAACAAAAGAGGCCATCAGTCTCCTACTCCCATGGTTTTCTGTTACCCTTAGAACACAATTCAACTCTTGACATCTTGGGCTTGAGTCTCCATGGGCCACAGAAGCAACCCTGGCCATGAGAAAACTCTTGACCACCTTGCCACTCATGCCCAGTGTCGCCATCACAGACCCCCCCAGGCTTATCCTTGAATTTCATGAAACATTCTGATCTCATGCTTCCCCAATGTCCACCCGATTAGCTCTTCATCATCTGAGGTTGTTCACAGGATGCCCTTTTCTGATCATTTACCTAAAGTAGCATGCCTTTCTGCATATCTCAGGGCACCAAAATCTGGTTTCCTTCACAGCACTTATTGCCCTTAATGATCATCTTTTTAAAATTTGATAATGCATGCATTGTTAGAAGGTTAGAAAGTGAGATGCTTGAGATCAGAGACAGGAACATTTTCACTTCTGTGACCAGAGTTTCTCATACTCGGTAAGTGACTAGATTAATAGAATGCTCAGATGATAGTGATATCATGCTTGAAATTCTCTTTCCTTCTCACCCTTTCATTTGGAAAACATGGTGACAAGAAAGAATGCTGTTACATGCTCTGTAAACTGAGAGCTTATTATTTTTTATTCATTGATGTAAGATTCAGATGCATTGTTTTTAAATCTTGAAATAACATTTGGGCTTGCCTGTTTTTACAGGAGTCCCCCAGGTTACTAATTTAAGAAAAAGCTACTTTTATGAGACTTGTTTTTCTCTAGATTCCTGGGTCATTAGAAATGCTTACAAGGTGGAAAAGAGGTGAAGTCAACAGGTCAATACTTATTGAGTGGTGAATCTGCAGATTTACATAACCATGCAAAAAATCTCATGGTATCTGTATTCTCAGAGGGTGTGTACTAACCCCCTAAAACTCACATGCAGTAGAGAGAAATCCACAGAGGTGCAACTAGGAGGAGAGATCTACTGTCTGGTTAAAGTGCAGATGCTGGATTTACGTGGACAGGTTCTAAATTCAGTGGATAAGGAAAACAGAAAACATAATCAAAATTACCCTGGGGATTCTTAAAAGGGACTGTAAGTACTAGCACGCATATTTTTTCATGTAATACTGTTTCAGTGATATGTACAATTAAGCGTTTTAGTCAGCATCCTCACTACTGTGATCCCCAAATCCTGATGACAACAACTTAAAAGAAGGAGATTTATTTGCTCACAGTTCTGGAGATTTCAGGGGTTCAGTCCATGTTAAGCCAGGTGAAGTCTGAAGAGCGCATGGGGTGAGGATGAGAGAGAGAGACAGAGAGAGACTGAAAAAGAAAGAAAACAAGGGCTGTGCTCTCATATTATGGAGTTCAAGAGCAAGAGAGAGCTCACAAAGGGGGTTCATGGACATACCATCCCCAAGGTGACATCTCCAGTGACCCACTTTCTCCAGCCACACTCCACCTGCCTAGGTCACCACCCAATTAATCCAGTGGATCTATCCACTGATGAGATTAGAATTCTCATAGTTTAATTGTATCTCCTCTGAACATCAATACATGAGCTCCTTCCAGAACATTCTATATCCAAACCGTAACAACTGTACGTAGTTAATTATATATAACTAACAAGTAGAGACTGAGTGATGTAAAAAGTGTGTCTTCAGACACTGGAATCATGTGCAATGTGGTGTTTATAGTACAAGGAGACAAGCTGATGTAGCCGCAGCCTGCTCCTCCTCTTATGCTTTTTCCAAAGTAGATGCTTCTTTGGTGGAATCATGGGCTGAATTTAAAACATTATGCCTATTTTTTTCATATGTTTTCCTCTGAACACACATCCTTGAATCCTGTTATTGAATAGATGTATTAAGAGCACACCAGTTAGCTGGATGCTTGGTGCCTTGAATCACAAAGCTCTGGACTTCAGTTTGTGCTTTATCTATTTCAGAAATAGAGATTGACTAGATTTCTCCCAAACTTCCTTATATCCTCCTAGACAAACCTTCCCTGGGCCTCTTTTGCAATTTGGTGGCCATGAGATTGAGCTTTGGCCAATGGGATGTGATCAGAAGGCATGGCACACAACCTTCTGTGTTCAGCACTCCATACTTTCCCCCTCTTACAGATGATGCTAAGGAACATTGGAACACAGAGAGGTAGGGAATCACATATTGAACATGGCAGGACCTGGAATTGGAAGGAGTCTGGTTCTCTGCATCACTTGGAGGGAGCATAGGAATTCCCAAGCTGGACTTAGGTGATGGAGAAATTAATATATCTTCACTTTAAGTCACTGGAATTGACATCAAGTTTGTTACCACAACTAGCAATGCTGTAACTAATGATCTATGTATGCCATTTTGCACAAGATCATTATCCCTTCTGTCTCTTTGTTTCAACATCAGTCAGGGTTCCTCTCATCGTGGGTCTATCTTGAGGTAACCAGCTTATATAACCAGCTTGAAAGAGACAAAATTCAATGAAGAGGCTGTTTGCAAAGATGTGGGCAGAGATAAGGGAAATTCCAAAGGATGGTGAAGCATTCCAGGGCTATTACATGCAAGCAAGCATGTGCAGAAGAGACAGGGCCAAAGGGGATATTTGCTTTATAACAACCTGTTCTTTTGATAATAATGACACTAATCCATTCATGAGGGTCAGTCCCAGGACCTAAACATCTCCCATCAGACCCCATCTCCCAACACCATTGCATTAGAAACCAAACTCCAACATGTAAATTGCAGGGGACAAGTATGCAAACAATAGAAGTTTAGGGCTGGGGACCAGAAGAAGAAGCATTTCCAGGGTCTGGAGAGATGGTTGCAAAAAAAGATGCTTGGAAGGAGATACAACTGTCATAGGAAATTGCAACCAACCTAAGACTTCACAGAAAAGAAGCTGGAGAAGTAAAAGGCCAGGTGCCCTTCTCCTCCTACATTCAAGTCCTCTTACCAATATTCCAATTGACTAAGCCAAACCAGAAGCCGGAAGGCAAGGAACTCAGCACTGTAGTCCCTAAATGTGTGGGCGTGGTGCAGAAGGATAGAGAGAAGATCTGGAGAAATGAATGAGGAATTTACTTCACAGTTTTTTTTTTTTCATCTGCAAATCAGAAATTCTTAGCACCTACCTTACGGTGCTATACTAGGAGTGGTGGAGCTTAGATACCTAAACACCTGCTGAAGAAACCAGAAGATAATAAGCTCTAAATAAAATATAGCTCTTGATGTTTCTCTTTGCCATATGTTGTGGAACCATCATCCACTGGTTTATTAAATGTATTTTTCACTGTTTTTTTTTGTTTGCTTGATTTGTTTCAACCTCCCAGCAATATTGACATGTTCCTTAATGCCAGGAGATTTTCCAACATGGAATATAATGCTGGTGCTTCCTGAGGCTGGCATCTTCACTTCTTTGTGATTTAATTTTGACCATAGGTGGGGCTTGCAAAAATAGCCAGTTTCAGGGTCCTTGGAAATTCTTCTTTCCCAATTTCAGCCACTCATTGTTATTTTCAGGGTCATCTTGCCAGGAACTTTCCTACCTTCCTCTGCAGACAAAGGCTATGTCTAAAGTGCTGTGCTTGCTGCCTGCCTGAGTTTCATCACTTCATATTTTATGCCTGCTTCTGTGCTTTTTTTTATTGTTACTTTTTGTGAATGGGAGGAGTGAACCTTTCTAAATAAGTGATGAGGCACTAGCATCTTCGTGAAGGAGGCTTGGGGTAAGGAAGGGAACTCCAGTGACCTCATGTTCTAATCCTTTCTCTGTCTATTACTTGAGATATTCCTTCCCTTTCTCATCTGCAGGGTGGGCTCATTGCACCTGTCTCACTGGGCAGACCAGTGGAGAAAATGAAATGTGTTTGCAAAGAAGCCCAGGCATTTGCTTGGCACATAGCAGGCACTCAAGCATCCTTGTTAAAATATCAAAATGTCCAAGGTGCAATGGGGATCTTGACTTTCTGATTATATTGGAGCTAACCATGGAGCTGATAAGTTCTCGAGGGTCCCAAAATATCCAGTCCTCCCCCAGCCTATAAAGGGCACTCCTTATTCTAGTTTTTGCTCTTTATTTTTAAGTGTTGCTAAAACATCTTTCTCGTGTAAATTGAGTCTGCAGATGTCAGACCTATTCTCTGAGATTCCTCTGGGATAAGAAGGGAGGTGAAAAGAATCATATTAAAGCATACCTTTTGAGTAGAGCAATGTGAAAAACACACATTGAAAGATGTAAATGCCAAGAACAGAAGAGCCTCAATTTCTGGGAATCCTTTGGCCAAAGATCTTTACCTTTTCTATTTTTCCTTGTGTGACATATGGCACCCGCCTTTTCCTGAGTATTTCTGGGAAAAAAAAACAACAAAAAAAACCTTGTCATTTGATGTGTCTGGGATCCATAATCACTAGTGAGGGAGCAGAACACACACAAGTTCAAACTCCAATCCTGGCTCTTCATCTGGGGAGATGATGTACCAAACCCTTTGCACCTATAAAATGGGTTCCATCATGCCACATATCTCAGGATTTGCTTGAAGATTAAAAATGATGTTGATCCATTTCCATGCAAATGACATGATTTTGTTCTTCTTTATGACTGAGTAAAATTCTATTGTGTACATATCCCATAGTTTTGTAATCTATTCATCTGTCGTTGGACATCTTGGCTGGTTCCATAGTTTGGCAATTGTGAATCGTGAGGCTATAAACATAGATACACATGCATCGGTCTTATAGTTTGGTTTCCATTCTTTTGAGGAGATACCTAGAAGTGGTATTGGTAGATCATATGATAGATTCATTCCCATTCATCTGAGGATCCTCCATACTGTTTTCCGAAGTGGTTTCACTATTCTGCAAACCCACCGACAAACAAAAACATTATGCTAAGTGAGATTAGTCAGTCACAAAAAGTAAAAAAAAATTGTATGCTCTCCCTAATACGCAGAAGCTAGGGAGAAAGTGGGACATAAGAGGAACTGTAGACAAAGAAGGAGAAACCTCAGATGAACAAGGAAGGTGACTGAACTGAAGGTGATGGGGAGCGGGGGAGAGAAGCACATGATGTACTTTCACAGACATATCAAAGTCAATCACTAAACTGAACTTGAGAAGGAGGGCGGGGGAGGGAGTGGGGTGGGAATTGGGGAAGGGTTAAATGAGTAATGTGTGCATGTATGCTTTACCAGTTTGTACCTAACAAAGATGTATGATACAATGCAAAAAAAAAAAAAAAAAAATGACGTCAATATAAAGTCCTCAGCAGATTTAGGGAACAGTATTCAATAGTGTTTGCCATTATTCTTGGAAAGGGACAGTTATCACATCATTATAGATCTAAGAAAATGCCTTGATGATGGAATCTATTATCTTCACTTTGAGGAAACCAAGGCTCCAGAAGAGAAGTCATCAAAGGCCACCCCATTAGTCTGTAGCATCTTTTTTTTTCCCTTCCACTGTGATTTACTGGCCACAGATCTATTATTTTATATGAAAGGTGCCATCATTGAACAAGTATCAGCAAACCAAGCTATCAGGACTTGGATAGCAGTTTCCTGATGAAGACATTATCACAGATGCCTGGACATTTGGGCAAGTCTACTGATTGCCACTGTGTCACTTGATCATCCATTCCCATTGGGTTTCTAAATACCCTGCAGGTTTGGTTGTCATGTGATTCATCAGCTAGAATCTGGATCTCAGTCTTTTAGAACCATTCTGGAAATAAGTATTATCACTTTCTTTTCATGTCTTCCCAGGAAACAGGTCTGGATTAAATAGATGCATATTCTTGAATCAAGGGTGGGGAACAGGTCCACTATTCCTGAGTCAACTTAACTTTCTAAGATTCCTTATTTATAATGAGTCTAATGTTAAATATTTCTGATGAATGAGTAGGTAAGTATGATGTCCTTTTGAAAACAGATTATCTGCATCATGGAGATAATCATCGAGTTAATGCTCAAGCTTTTGTGGGATACATTGGGGAATGGAGAGAGATTGTGCTCACACTTTTAGAGGTCGGAAGAGGTTCTGTCCCAGGATCAATGGGATGACTTGAATAAAAACTACCGCTGCTACCACGTAGGACTCTAGCAGGAGGGAAAACGGAGGAGGAAACATATATGTATTGAGTACCTACTATGCGTCACACCTTTTACCATGCTTAAAAAATGATCACTTGATTGTGTTCATTTCCCCCCCAAAGCTCTGTGAGGGTCCTTGCCTCTGTGCACCGTGTTCTCATCAGTAACTAACACAGTGCCTGAAGCTTTATTAAATATTTATTAAATGAATAAATGTACCAGGAGCTTTCTATAAGTAGGTATTTTATATCATTATCAGAATTTTATTAACTGGAAGGCATTCACCCCACTTTGTAGAGAACACCAAGATTTAGAAACGTTAAATAAAGTTTTCCTTGTGTCACCTGTTGATCTGGGGCTGTGGTTCCTGAGTCCGTTCTGTTTCCACCATCCCAGGCTGGTGGATTCTTCATGGGAGTCACCTCTGCACTCTAGAACGGAGGGTATTTGTTCCTGATTCTGATGTCCTGTGGGGTGAGGGGAAATGTTTCTCCCCTTGACAGCCACAGGCAGAATGGATTGCAGTGAAGGAAGCTCTCTTGCTTAATTCTTCACTGTTGGAAACCAGAGTGGATAACAGGCAGAAAGAACAGAGCGTGAGGATTCAGGAGCGTGCCTTCTACTCCTCCCAACTCCTTTCTCCATTGTTTGGTGGATGTATAAATTATCTGTCATTGTGTAATAGATCACCCCAAAACTTTGTGGCTTAAAAACAACCAAGAAGACTGGGATTGGAACAACCATATGACCCAGCTATATCACTGCTGGGTATCTTTCCAAAGGAACTGAAGTGAGAATATTATAACGATACATGTACACCCATGTTCATAGCAGCACAATTCACAGTAGCCAAGCTATGCAGTCAGCTGGGATGTTTGTCAATGGATGCACAGGTTGAGAAAGTGTGGTATATACGTACAATGGAATTTTATTCAGCCATAAAGAAGAACAAAATTATGTCAGTTGCAGGAAAATGGATGGAAGTAGAGAAAATTATGCTAAGTGGGATGATCCAATCTCAGAAAGCAAAGGGCCACACATTTTCTCTCATATGTGGAACGTAGAGAGAAACAAAAGACTTCAGATAAATGAGGAGAGATAGCAGTAGAATAGTTGGAGGAGATTTGGAGGGGCAAGTGGGGCTTGGAAAGGGAAAACTTGATGAAGGAAACAGACTGAACAGTCCTATGTATATTCATGAAGCTATTAATACCAATTTCAATATTATGAATGAGGAGGAGGAGGGAGTGGGGCGGAATCCAGAGAGAAATGCACCAGGTGCAAGGTGCATGTTTGTTTCTACTACACTGAACCTCAATATGGTATGGTTATGATGCACTAATAAAATATACTTAAAAACTGAGTCTGAACCGGGCATGGTGGTACACACCTCTAATCCCAACACTGGGAAGGCTGAAACAGAAAGAGTGAAGGTTTGAAACCAGCCTCAGCAATTTAGTGAGACTCTCAGGAACCTAGTGAGACCCTGTTTCAAAATAAATGATAAAAAAGGGCTGGAGGTGTGGTTTGGAGTTAAAGTGCTCTGGAGTTCAATCCCTACTAACACACACACACACACACACACACACACACATACACACACAAGAGTTTGGTAAGACAAACAGACAACAAACAAACAAACAAAACAACAAATGATGCTTGTTATGTCTCAACTTTCATAAATCCTCCACTGTAAAGTGGCTTTAACTGGGTGGTTGTGGCCCAGGGGTTTGCAGGAGGATGCGGTCAAGATGCTGGGGTGGCAGTGGTGGAGGTGGGTGGTATGGTCATCTGAAAACTTAGCAGAGGCTGAAGGATACACTTTCTTTTTTTAATTTACTTTTAAGTGGACTTTATTGCAGAATGAACTTTCTTTTTTCTTTTTTATTGATGCATTGTAATCATACATCTTTGTTAGGTACAAGCTGATAAAGGCATACATGCACACATCTCTCATTTAACCCTTCCCCAATTCCCACCCCATTCCCTCCCCTCCCTCCTTCTCATGTTCAGTTTAGTGATTGACTGATATGTTTGTGAAAGTATATCACATGCATTAGGGTGTCCCCCCCACATCATGTTCAGTTAAATCACCTTCTTTGCTCATCTAAGGTTTCTCCTTCTTCGTCTAGAGTCCCTCTTATGTCCCACTTTCTCCCTAGCTTCTGCATATTAGGAAAAGCATATGATTTTTTACTTTTTGTGACTGACTAATCTCACTTAGCCTAATGTTTTCCAGTTCCATCCATTTCCCTGCAAATGACATGATTTTGTTCTTCTTTATGGCTGAGTAAAATTCCATTGTGTACATATCCCATAGTTTTGTAATCCATTCATCTGTTGATAGACATCTTGGCTGGTTCCATAGTTTGGCAATTGTGAATTGTGTGGCTATAAACATAGATACATATGCATTGGTCTTATAGTTTGGTTTCCATTCTTTTGGATAGATACCCAGAAGTGGTATTACTGGATCATATGGTAGGTCCATTCCCATTTGTCTGAGGATGGAGGATCCACTTTCTGAAGTGAATCACTAGGCCAGAGTTTCTTACCATTCAGGCCTCTGCATAAAGCTGGCGGAGTGTCCTTGCACGTTGACTGGCTTCCCTTAGAATGTGACCTAAGAAAGAGAGAGCCGGTAAGAAGCCAGTGCTCCTCTTGATCTGTCTCAGAAGCTGCATACTTTCACTCACTATTTTTCCCTGCATTGAAGTGAGTCACAATTCCTGTGCCTACTCAGTGGCAGGAGAATTAGGCTTCCTTACCTCAGGGGAGGAGTAGCAAAATATTGGTAGACATTTTTTTTTTTTTTAGACTGGAGGTTGAACCTAGGGGCATTCTACCTCTTAGCTACACCTCCCCAGCTTTATTTTATTTTTATTTTGATGAGAGCCTTACTGAGTTGCTAAGGT
This sequence comes from Graphiurus murinus, assembly GCA_004027655.1. Classification (NCBI taxonomy): domain Eukaryota; kingdom Metazoa; phylum Chordata; class Mammalia; order Rodentia; family Gliridae; genus Graphiurus; species Graphiurus murinus. Next base: position 58,229 of record PVLC010006522.1, on the reverse strand, counting down.
TGGCCTTCAACCTGTGATTATCCTGTCTTAGCCCTTTCATACTGGGTAGGTAGACCCTTTTAAGCCTTCGTAGTGAGTTCGGTAGACCACGTGTGCATCTGCCACTTAAACATTGCCTTTCCATTCCTTATCAGCATTGTTAAAAGATAAGGGACTTTGAAATCAGACAGATCAGTGTTTGAACACCGGGCCAAATTTTTAGTATCTCAGCCTTGTTTCTTAACTTTAAAATGAGGTTGATTATAGCAAACCTGCTTCAGAGATTTGCTGGGTAGATTAGAGGCCATAAAGTCCTTGGTGAACGTCTGGCACGACGTGATGTGTCCTAGCAGTGGGCTGCCTTTTGTTTCATTATGAGGCAGCCCTTCTCCTCCTCTCCCTCCCTCTCCAGCAGGCATCTGAGTGGGAATACTGAAAGCGCAGACCCACGGGTACAGATGATGCCCGAGTCCATTCTATTCGCCCCTGTGGCACCTTGCTAGCTTCTCACCTTTACTTCTGCACCATGGAATACAGTTACTCGTAACAAAAATGGAATTCCAGAATTGGCATAAGAGTTGGAAAGGGGATTCATGTGTCTTCCTCCAATCTTGCTTTACTTCTCACGCTTACATGTAATTTTGTCTTTCCAATAAGATAGATCTGGGTTTACATCTAGACTCCTCCGCTCGCTAGTCATCTTGCCAATCTCTGTCCTCCTTTGCTAGGGGTAATGACCTGCCCCTCACGTTGGTTGTGAAGTTGAAGTCAGGTAAGACGTGTGACTTTCTCAACAAGGAGAAGATGTTACTCTCCCATATTTACGGTTAGCTTCAGCTCCTTTAGTCCAGGCTAAAATATTTTAAATGCCTTGTGGAAAAAGCATGTGTACCTTTTCCTAAGAACCACAAAATGTGCTTGGCCACTCCCGTGGATGACTTTATTTATTCATCACCACATGGAGTGAATTCCCTGTTATTATTGTCACTGGGTGGATCAAGAAATTGAGGCTTAATAGACTGTACTCACCCTACAGATGCCTAGATTTGAACCGCAGAAATCGTTTGAGGACTTTATTGAATTGCTCACTTTCTTAAATCTCTTTGGATAGTGGTAGTTTGGGCTCCCAGAGTGACAGGTTGAATTCTGAGTCCTGCGTGACTACATGGTTATGTGGTCCAACTACACGTTGATAACTTATTGAGTCAGTCTTTGTGTGTAATTCAGTTTAGTGTCATAGTAGTTCCTAGGGCTAGGTCTTGGGCTAGATGTAGGGCGGGTAAAGAAAAATGAAAGAGATTTCATGGGAATGCCAATGCAGAGGAGAGAGACATGCAGTCCTGGAAAGATTCCTTCCCCATCTTCAGAGAATGACAAGCAGACAGGGACACATGGCTTGTGAACACTGAAGACCGACAGCCCAGCGGCTTCGGATGTTGCTGGAATTCCTGATGCAACTGAGTTGGAGGATTACAAAGCCGCTCTGCTTGGAATCAAAAGTAGTACAATTTCCTTGGTTCTGCTATTTCATTTATCTCTGTTGTCTGTCTTTGTTGGCAGTATTAACATCAATTATTTATCATAATGTTCATTTTCCTTCCTAGCGCCCTTTCTCGTGCTATTAAATTGAGAGGAAGGTGGAAACATTAGTCCTATTTACCTCCTTGTTTCTTCCGAACTAAAAGCTTTTCCAGTGAGGGCAAGACAACCGGAAAAAGCTATACCAAGTGGGATAAAAACTGTTTTCTTTACAAATTATTCCAGTTGTCACCTAAGTTTCTTTTTCTTGGGGTTGAACCTCAGCTGAACAGCAGTGGGATATGGAGGAGCAGGCAGGAGAATTCCAGCGAAGGCAGGTAGATACATGTATCAAACCATCATACTGTGACCCATAAATTTTGTACAATTATTGTGTAAATTAAAAAAAATAAAACAGGTAGAAACAACAAAAATTGGCATGGCAAAACAGCTAGTTGCCTCTTAAGATCTGCTCTCCTTTCTGCCTCTGCAGCCTGACCTCATTTTATATGGGGTAGCCAGCCAGCCAGCTGAAAGACTGCATTTACTAGTCTACCATGGCACTAAGTTATGACCAATGAAAATTTGAAAGAGTGCGATGTGAGACTTTTGGGAAGACTGCTTAATGGAAGCTGAATTAACTGGAATTCTTCCTCCTCCCCATACTGTTGCCTTTGCCTTCTTCTAACCTGTAATATGGATGTGATGGCAGTGCTCCAGCACCTATTCTGGATTCGGAGGTAGAATTCGGATGGAAGTGCAAATGAAATGGTGGAGCAGGAGGAAGGGCTTTGGATGCAAGGTGATTATTATCCTGCTTACTAAGTTCAGACTTCCTCTATCTGTACTTCTACTGAATGAGAGATGTAAACGCCTGAGTTACTTAAATTGTTATTTTTTAGGGTTTCCATTATATGCAGTTGGTCCTAATTCTAAAAGACAAAATGGAGTATACCTAGGTGGTGGTGGTGGTGGGAGGGTTGGAGATGGTGAGAAATGATAAAATGAGAAAGAATCAAAGTCCTATTCACTAAGAAAGAATACATAAGGGGAAAATCAAGATTAGAAAGGGAGAGGATGAATCTGGTTTGGAAATTGTAAGATAGAAGGGGCTGCCACATAGGGCAGTGGAGTCTTGCAGGCAGCTGGGCATGGTTTTTAGTGAGATGAGGCAAGACTAAGGCAGGAGTTGCAGACGTGGCCATAACTAGTGAAAGTGTGTTTTGTGAAGCTATTGGAGCAGAATCAGCTACCCAGGAAGACCCGGATGATGCTGATGATAGACCCAGGGTAGCCAGTGAGCTCGCTGTGGAGCAGCTGAGGGTGGTGTTCAGCCACGTAAACATATATTTAGGATTTTAGACAGGGCATGACAAATGGACCACCATGAATCCATTTGATCACACTTCTTCCTCTACCTCATCATATTTTGACAGAGTGCCAAATAAACAATATTTGTAAGCATTTACTCATCCATTCCCAATGAACCTAAGGCCAAGATGGCAGCCAATAAAAAGTTCTCATCAGCATGAGATAACATGTGTCACCTTGGTCGGTTGGTATTTTCAGCCATGTCAAAGATTTGTGATGTCTCAATATATATATGTTCTAATCACCAGTATACAAGTGATTTCCATGAGCATTAAAAATATTAAAATAGATGGATGGTTTTCTCTTAACATATTGGGTGGCATTCAGGGCTCCCTCTCTGTGCTCATGATGACTTGGCCTTTCCTTTGTCATTGCCCTTGAGAGTAAACTCACACTCTTCTGCCTGTCCGGGAAGGCTCAGTACAGTGATTGCCTCTTCAGCTGCGTGTTTGACCATTTCTCTCCTGTGATCTATGCGGAATCAACATGCCCTGTTCATGTTGACCTTGGGCTCTGTTTGAGTCAGGAGGAGAACCTCTCGCTGTGCATCGGGACTTGCTGCTGGAGGGGAGCATGGGTAATTCTGCCCACAAGTGTAGGGTCCAAGTGCACTTTCTGCACAGTGTGGTGGCACACACCTACAATCCCAGTACTTGGGAGGCTGAGACATGAGGTATGTAGGTTCAAGCCAGCCTCAGCAACTTAGTGAGACCCTCAGCAACTTAGATAGACCCTGTTTCAAAATTAAAAAGACAATCCATAACCTGGTAAGACCCTCTTTCAAAAATTAATAATAATAATAATAATAATAATAATTTTAAAAAAGGGCTGGGGTATAGCTCGGAGGTAGAATGCCCTTGGTTCAATCTCTAGTACCACAATCAATCAATCAATCAGTCAATCAAACAAACAGAACAAACAGGGCTGCTGGTTGAAAGTGGAATACCCCGAGTTCAGCGCAGTACCAAAACCAAAACCAAACAAACTTCTTTTTTTTTTTAGCCTAGTCTATGCTTCATCTTTTAAAACCTCTGGATTTGTGGTAGTAACTAGTCTCAGGTGGCTATTTAAATTCAAATTAATTGAAAGCAGATAAAACTTAAAATTGAGTTCCTCCCTTGCTAGCCACATTCCGGCTCTCAGGACTTCCACGAGGCTGAGGCTGGTGCTCCCTGCTGGTTGACACAGATGTGGAGCAAGTCCTGTGGGTCAGTGCTGCTTGAGACCTTTCAAATGCTGGCGAGGACGAATGACCTTTCGGTCTTGTTACTCTCAATGTTCTCCCAGGACCCCCAGCAGTGGTGCCACCTGGTCGCTTATTAAGAACCCAGAATCTCAGACCTATCAAATCAGAGCGACCGGCTCAGAACCTGCAAGGGAACATGGTTTCCTGGGGATTCGCACCCAAGGCTTCATTAACAGTGGTCAGTTATTGCCCTGAAGATGACTTACTGACTTCAGCCTCCTCTCTTTGGACAGTTTCAAGGTTTTCTTTCTTTCTTTCTTTTTTTTCTTTGCGGTACTGGGGATTGAACTCAGGGGCATTGTACCTCCGAGCTACACCCCCAGCCCTATTTTTTATTCTTTATTTTGAAACAGTGTCTCACTATGCTATAGAGTGCCTCACTAGGTAGCTGAGGCTGGCTGTGAACCCAGATCCTCCGGTCTCAGCCTCCCCAATGCTGGGATTACAAGCGTGCGCCACCACGCCTGGCTTATTTTCAAGGTTTTCTATTTTACCTGCACAAAGGCAAAGCCCAGGAGGGGACATCAAAAAACCAATTATGATTTGGCAGTTAAAGATAAGAAGTAAACTTATAAATTAACTTAAAAGTCTAAAAAATAAAGTTTATAGAAAACTTAAAAACAAAAACCTGTGGAGGTCTGGGTCTCAGTTCCAGTGTTTCTGGTGTCTTTAGCTGGTGTGTTTCATGGCACTGAGAGTTATCAAAGTTCCCCAGGAGATTCTAGCATGCAGCAGGGATTGAGAATCATGACTATAGAAACGAGGCAGGGAGGCTCAGAGGAGAGTGATGTATGTGAATCTCTAGCTGGAGGCTCTCTCATCTTCCTGACTCCAAGCTCAGTGCTCATTCTATTGCAGTATGTAACCACACCCTCTTCAGTGCACTCATTGAGCTCTCTCTCTCTCTCTCTCTCTCTCTCCACTTGACGCCATCACCCCCATGCCCCCCAGTGACGCTAGCACAGGGACTGCATCATAATTGCTTGTTAATGTCAAATTGGTAGCTGATGGATTCGCCAGCTGCAGAGGCCTGCCTTCCTCCACCGCTGCTGGGTATGTTGGGCCCGTGACTCTCCTGGTGGAGATCAATATTCTATTATGGAAGCAGCCGGCAGTCACACACCATGGGGCCTCGCCTCTCGCCTTTGGGCACACCGGCTCTGCGAAGAGCGCAGGTCAGAATCGTGAGGGCTGTGGGCCAGGGAGCCTCTAATGAGCCCACCAGAGCCCTGCGGCTCCACCGTGGCAGGTCCGTGCACAACACCAGAGTGGTGCTGGCCGTGGCCCTGCACATTAAGAGGGCCTGCAGGCCAGACAGGCAGGATGCACCATGCAAGGGACATTCTATCAACTATTCCTCTGCTAGAGCCGGCCTCCAACTTGTCCTGCAAGAAACAGATGGGCAGCTGGCAGAGTGAATTTTACAGATGCTACCCATTCCCTCTGCTCACCCCCCAGCCCTCCCGCCAACCTTTTCTCACTGCAGGTAAAGTGGCAGAAAAGCACGCATTGTAATAATGATAATAATCTACAACCTATATTTATAGGGCACTTACAATGGGCCAGGAAGTCTGCTAATCTATTGCATTCATATGCTTATTTAATTCTCATAACAGCACTATACATTGAGGCTAGATTGTACTGATGATAAAAATCAGGGTCAGAGAGGTTAGATAACATATTCTAGGTCCCACATCTAGAAAGAAGCAGAGCTGGAATTTGAGCCTACATCGGCCATTCTACATAGCCTGTGATCTTTATAATCTTGGAGCTCAATCTCTCAGAATGTGCGTGGAAAGGCTGTCAGGGCATTATAGACAGGGAGAAGAAGGGGTGGGGAGGACAGTATTGCACAAACTATGCAGGGGCTCTATAACACTTCCTACTTCATTTTTTAAAAAAAATCTAGATATGGCTTATAAACATATATTGCACTGTTTCGATCAGCATTCTTACAGCTAAAATGTAAAGAGTGACCATATAACTTAGAGGAAAGAAGATTTATTTCCTTATGGTTTTGGGCTCAGTCCGTATGAGGCTGGGGACCATGGATCTCAGAACATGGCGGCAGGAGGCTGGGAGAGGGAGAGCACATGGGCTGTGCTCCTTGAATCATGGAGGCCGGAAGCAAGAGAGAGAGCAGGGGGAGGAGGAACTGTAGATAATCTCCAAGGCTGCGCCCCAGGGATCCGCCTCTCCAGCCACACACTACTGGCCTACGAGGTACCACCCAGGTAACTCTGTTACAATGGATTTATCCACTGCTGGGATTATAACTCTATTATATCAACCCTGAATATTAATAACTGAGCTCTTTGGGAGAGATTTTATATCTAATTATAACTACCAGTCTTACGAATACCACTTGATGGGTGCTCTGCAGGTCTATACACTCGCACGACCACAACCACAACACAGGCAAAGATACAGAGCATTCCCACCATTCCTGGAAGTTTCTTTCCCACGCAGTCTCCACCACAAGAGTTAACTAATGTGATTTCTACCAACATCCATTTGTTGCCATGGGCTTGAACTTTATGCACATTGAATCAGATAGCATGGATTCTCTTTGTGTCTGGTTTCTTTTCTTGATTTACATGTGAGACTCATCCTTCGTGGGCATTTGCAATCCCATCCACTTGGGGACGGTTGTGTAATGGATGCAGCTCGGGGCATGTCTCAATGCATGCTAGTGAGTATGTTCAGGAATGTGAGGGCCTTCTGGAAAGCTGCTGAGCTGAGTGCCCTCCATCCTCATCATTCTCCTCTTTGATTCCATCTCCAGCTTCCTCCACCTGCTCTGTTCCCCAGTCATCTGACCTCTGTGAACTCATTCAATGCATTCCTATGTCTCTGGTGTCAGCTTGGGGTCACAGGAGGGTGAGCATTAATGAAAGAGTAAAGGAAGGTAGGAGCCTGGAGCTGGGGGGACTGTTTACCTGGCTTTCCCTCTCTGCAGGGTCTTTTTTGTTTGCTTGTTTGTTCTAGGAATTGAACCCTTCCAGCTAAATGCCAACCCCATTTAATTTTTTATATGAAAGCAGGGTATCACTAAGTTGCTGAGAGCCTTGCTAGGGTGGTTTTGAACCCATAATCCTCCTGTCTCAGGATCCCAAGTACTGAGATTACAGGTGGGCACCACCAGACCCGGCTGCAGGGCCATCTTGATTAAACGCTTGGCTCCTTTCTCCCCTGAACCCTCCTTGACTGGGTTCCAGTGAATAAAATATGCCTTTACCCCTGGCAGCCTTGGGATGCAATCCTAACACTGCAACATTCCTTGTTCCTTGTTCACACTTTGTAACTAGATCTTGTTTAAAACTCTCTTCAAATTCCCTTAATTGGAATGTACCCCAGTAGTTCACTGAGCACCTGGGTGGAACATCAGTTGATGTAACTTTACAAAATCTCATGCTTCCTCTTTCCCCTTTACTTTCCTTTGTTTGTTACCTATGATAATCTCATGGAATTATTTGGGAATTCTGGGAGATGGACTTTATTATTTCTCTCTATGTTCCAACTCTAGTCCTTCTGAACCCAGTTATTTTAGAATTCTGGAACTGCAAAGATAGGGGAGCTGCTTCCATGAGACTAAAAAGCAACATAGAAGCTGACTGCGGGTCTGACCCAAGCCTGTGTATGGAGACAGCCCACTCGGGTCAGGGATGGAGTCTGAACACAGTATTTGTCATGAATGAGTTGGAATCTAGATCTTGGGTCTTGGGATTGTAACGTTAGTGCTTCAGGATTCGACTAGGCTTTTCTGCAGTGGGGTGCTAGAGTTCCTCCATTTGAGGTGGTCAAATTTATTCTGTGATAAACAGTGGAGATGACTTCCAAGAGCTTGCAAGGTTAATCCAGGCCTCGGGTAATCATTAAGTCACCTCCACTATCTAAGTTAGTTCTTTGGGGTGAAATAAATGATAAAATGAGATATCATAAGAAGGGAATCTTGCAAGCAGACATGATTTTGACAAACTGCTTGCCAAAAATCGGTGAGTGTTTCCTGGCTCCTTAGAGAAAGAGAGCTTACAAAATATTTTATTGTGTTGCTATAAGCTATCTTTGCCTCTTTCCCCTTTCTTCTCTATCCTCATTTGTAAAATTGGTCCCTAACTAGTATGTCTTTTACATCCAAAGTATATCTTATTTTATTATTGCCTTCTTTCTTATTGCCTAGGCCAATAGTGGGCTAGGCCGGGACCCTTATTGCCTCTAAGTATGATAGACACAAAAGCCTTTTAATTAATCTCACAGTAGCCTGGGACTCCCTTCCCTAACCCAGCCTGTGTAAGTTACCGGGTATTCTTCCAAGCCATAGAACACTTACGCTACACATATTTTCAAAAACTGGCATTATAGATTTAGAACAAATCCTTATTTCCACAAGACCCTACCCCTGGAACACTGACACCTTAGAAAAATGCCAGCATCCTTCAGTCATTAAAAAAGTGGCACCTCTTTCTCCTGCAACATCTTATTCTAGGGTCGAGGACAGAATACAAACAACATAGGGGTAAGGAGTGGTCATCCAGTACAGTTGTCCTGCCATCTTCCTAATGTTGCTAATGAAGTGTGTTCTCAGAGTTACTCTGCAAATACAGTGGATGTCACCCTAGGCTGGATCTAACAGAGGAAACCAGATCCAAATAGATATTTGACAGTGTGAGGACATTGGCACAAAATGTGCTTATTTGGTGGAAAAGATTCCCCCATTTCATTTAAGAGAAAACTGATGGTAAGAGAGGGTCAATGATGGGTCCCCTGGCCACCTGACTTCTACTTCCCTGAGATGAACTTGGATTTTCACAAGACGAAAGATAGATGCAAAGGGATGAGCGGCAGGGCACTGTATCTTTGGTTCCATGCCCTACTTCTCTCACATCTGTGCCTCGATTCCCCTTCTGTATGGCTAGTGCCTATTTCCACATCAGTCTTATAAAGTGTGCATTCCTGGCCAAGTGCAGAACTTCCTACTCACACGCATGCTGAGTGGCCAGATACAGCAGGTCTATTCAGATATTTACCTTTCAGCATTATGCACATGGATATTGTGGATTGCAAAACTTTTTTTTTTTTTGATAACGGTGCATTATAATTATATATAATAGTGGGATTCTTTGTGATATATTTGTACATGCACATAACACAATTTGACCAATTTCATTCCTTATTGCCTCCCCTGACCCTTTCCTCCTCCTTCTTCTGACCCCCGTTTTTTCCCTACTGGTCTCCTTTCTATTTTCCTAGGATCCCTCTTCCTTCTTTTTCTCTCTCTAGCTGTAAAAGGGAAGTTCTTAATGAAGATATCTGTGCTAGCTTGAGCCATCCAGTCAGAAGTAACATTCAAAGTCACCTGAGGTTCAGAAAATTCAGATAAGGCTGGTTTAGAGAGGTGGGAAAGCAGAGATAACATACTTTTCTCCCAGGCAAAGAAAAGAAACATTTTCTTTACAACTTCCTGCTCTTACCTGGCTTTTGCATTCACAATGTATTGAATGCCTTATGTCTGCCAGGCTGGGTGCTGGGGCACAGAGATTAAAAAAATGTCTTTTTCCTTTTCTTTCTTTCTTCTTTTGGTATTGGAGAATGAACCCAGGGCATTCTACCTCTGAGCTAGACCTCTATCCCTATTTATTTCTTTTATTTTGAAACAGATTCTCACTAAGTTGCTGAGGGTCTTACTAAATTGCCAAGGACCTCTCTAAGTTTCTGAGGCGGCCCTTGAATCTGTGATCCTCCCAGGTACTCAGCCTGTAACCTGCGGTTACAGGTGTGCACCACTGTGCCAGACAAAATGGCTATTTTCATGCCTCTGAAGAAGTTACTAGTGGTCTACGGAGAAGGACAGAAACAAAGGACCTAGACATTGTGATTGGGCAAATAGGATTCTCTGGAGAACAGAGGAGGCAAGAGCTCGGGAGGAAGAGCAGTGTTTCTCCAGCACCTGGGGATTAGCAATACTGCACTCCCTCCATTGCAGGTTCTTGTATAATTGTGCAGTTCTGCTGGGGGATGATATCATTTTCTCCTGATTCTGAGAGACGCTAAGCTGTTGTCCTTGAGTCCCACAGCTGGACTGAAGAGCTCTTATTAAAGTTGCCCACATGGGATTCTAAGGCCTTGCATCTTTTCACACACCCTTACCAGCTAACCTGGGTTGTTCTCGTGAAGTCTCAGAGCTGCTGGTTGACATGGGCCAGTTGGAAAAGGGTAAAAAGCCCATCACAGGGAGAAGTCTGGTCCAGGAGAAGTCAAAGAGGCCCAGAAGCCTGGAAGCTTTGGAAAGTGACCAGTCCTTCTCTGGGGCCAGAGAGAGGGTGGGAGGAGAGATGAGAGAAGGAACCAGCCATTCCTATACTAGCCTGCTGATATTTAACAAGCTGGAGGATATCGTGGACGCAGGTGGCAGAGCAGGGCTGGGGAAGCCCAGCAGACGTGAATTTGTGCACAGTAGCCTTGTTAGAGGATCTGCTGTTGAGATCTTGGGGTTGGTGAACTTGGGACTGGTATTTAACCCCTTTGAACTTCAACTTCCTTATTTGTGAATTGCGTGCAATTTCCAGTCTTACTCGTAGAACTCAGGCTTCAAATAACCACCCAGCTGTGGATCTGCCTTGCAAACTCTCAGGTGTCAGGTAACCCTCAGTTTCCCAGCTTTGGGCATAAAAAATAGCTTGTGGCAAGAATCAGGCTTCTCCCTGCAACTTGACTTCCACTAGGAAGGGGATTTCCTCGCCAATCGTAGACCACCCTGTGCAATCTTTGAAGGCAGGGCCAGCCCAGGGCACTTCAGTGTCCTTGTGTGCTTGTCACTTGAAATGAAGAGGCGAAGGTGAACTTGTGTGTGCCTCCTACTACCCTGGGAGGGAGAGGTGAGCATCCCTGATTCACAGAGAAAGAAACTGGGAGTTGGAGGTTTCCAAGGTCACATCATGAGCAAATCCTAGAACCAGATTCCAGCCTGGGGCCACTGCTTTCAGATGCCTGTGCCCTCTTCCGTGCCTTCTGCTACTTGAAGGAAAAGGTCCTCTGAGCACTTGCTAGAGCCATCAGTGACAGTCAAGCCAGGGTCAGGGTGGGAGTCTGCATAGGGTTATGAGTGAGCCCTGGAGGGGAACTTTGCTGTGGGTTTTATCAGCCAAACTTAAGGAACCTGACCCCCAGCTTCCAGCCAGCTGAAATCAGCCCGGGCTGTCATGAGCTAACGATCTACCTTTCTTCTTGGCTCCAGAAGACAGGAGGAGAGCAAACCAGGAATGAGGAACCAGGAAGAAGCCACTAGGGGAAGCATTTGCTATTTGGACGGTTTCCTGGAATACTATAGTCAAATAAGGCAAACCCTGATAACATTTTCAGGTGTGTGTGTGTGTGTGTGTGTGTGTGTGTGTGTGTGTGTGTGTGTATGGTTTTATGGTCTTAAAGGAAGCCTTATTCAAGTATATCAGACTTGAGACATATACAAGACATGCCTTTGGTTCGGGGAGACATCCTTGTGGATGGTGAACACCTGCTCAATTGGAGACGTCTGCGGGTGGTGCACCTGTGCAGAGGAACATTGTGTCAAAATGCATCAGCATCAGCTGGACTGATGTTGCCCACGGCTCTCTTCCCAGAGTAGGAAGGGAGAAGCGAAACACCTCTGGGATACCTTAGGAATGGTATTTCCAAAGCCACAGCTGTCCTGGCTGAGCCTGGAGCCCGGCAAACACTTGGAGCGCACATTATTTATGTCAGCACCACGTCTGGGGATAAAGGATCAAACCCCGACAAATTTAATTAAGGCTCATCACGTAGATGAAATTGAGATGCTAGACTAGGCAATTTGTAATGGTTAGAAAATGCCCTGCTAAGCCCTGTCTAACGCATTGGCTTCTTGGCACCTGCCAGAGAAAGCTCTCAGCAGAAATGCCCCTAGAGAGGCGACACTTTTTAGAGGTTCAGGGACCACATAAAGGTTGGTGATGGATGTTTTCCTCAGGGACAATTATGGCTCTTTAGTCCAATCGCTCCCCTATTCATGCCATATTAAGGGCTTAATAAGAACGGAAACGATGCTGTTGGTAGTTTGAAAAAGCTGACGCAAACTCAAGGGCTCTTTAGAAAACATGATATCCCTGGGAAAATAAGTGGCATAAAACTGTAATCCAAACACAGCTCACCAATGCATCGATAAAGGCCAAACTGGTATTACAAGTGCTGGGAGAGAGGGCCCATTCTTGGTAGTGACACTTGTGCATTTTGGGGGTAGGTTGGGAACCAAGAAAGAGAGAATTCCGTCTTGTTGGGACTTGCTGGGAGAACCTATGTAGGGCATGCCAAGTACTTCCCTCGTTAACTATTTGACTCTCCCTACAGGCCCCAACATATTACCTGGGCAGTTGCGAAATGAGAACAGTTAAGGGACAAAGAACACATTGTTAAACTGCAGAGTTGCACAGTTATTGCCTGGAGCGCCAGGTTAAAGGAAACTGAACTGTGGGGTTGGCTGGTACTTTCTGTATCCACAGCCCAGTTGAAGGCCCCGATCCTGAGAAACTTGCTGGGTTCCGGCCCTTTGATTCAGAGAAAGCAGCTTTCCAGCTGGGGCAGACTCCCTCCCCCACAGAAAATAAAATAAAGTCAATAGCACATAAAAATTCTTTGTACTTTTCTCAGTGCCTTTCATCTACTGAGCTCAAAGGACGATGAGGGTATTAACTCTGGCTGCACCCCTTAGTGGTAGGAGGAGAGTTTGTTCATCCCTCTGTTTTATGGATTGGACCCGAGATATGGAAAGGTTAAACAATTTGCCCAGGGTCACACAACTGGTCAAGGGTGGAGCTGGGAAATCAGGTTTTCTAACTCCTAGTCTAGTGCCCCCTGCAGGCTATATGGAATTATGCAGCTGCTGTATGATACAGTGCAAGTCAAACATGGAAATGGAATCACACTTTAAGAACAGAAGAAGAAATCTGAGATTATTTGGCTGATGCCTTCATTTCCCAGAAAAGGAGGATAAGGTTGGGGAAGGCGATTTGATCTTCCAAGATCAAATATGTACTTAAATACAGAGGAGAGTCTAAAACTTTAGCATTGGACTTTCAGTCCAAGGTGGTCTCTACTTCATTGTAAGGATTCCCTCCCTATGTGTAGATCAGCTTAGTAAAGTAAGAGTAACTAGCAATTTAATTGGTGTTCAAGAAATTTTTGTAATGATTTGATAGTCTCATACTAGTTTTCCTGTTCCCTACCTTTGTGTTCATTTGTTAGCATTCAGTTTGAGACCCAGAACAGCCAGGAAATTCGACCTGATCGCTTCTGATTGCTCTAGTCACTATCATTTGAATCCTTCATTTGGCCCTAGAATCAGGCAACAGTTCCTACTGTTAGTCTTCCCTGACTCACCTCTTCACTATTCAATCCCAGTAGGCATTGTTCCCACAATTCCTGTTCCTAACTCTGCTGCAACATAGGAAATGTCTGGCTGCAGTCTGTGATGCACCCCCCTCTCTTCCCAGATCTTTTATATGAATCGCATCATGCAACTTTGGAGCAATTTTGAGTTTCAAATTTAAATCCCCTTCTAGCAAATGAAGAAAGACATAAGTGAAATAATTTTGTCTGAGCCTCCTTGCTAGTGAGCACTCAGAAGATGAGCCCTTTTAAACTGAAGTTCTGTGCTGTCTCTTTGGAGAGCATCAACCATGTTTGTCACATTTCTCTCTTCTACAGGATCTAGACTAGTCAGTCAGTTGAAGGATGAGAGCCAAGAAGATATTTTCATTGTCAGTCCCCAATAAAGTTGTTTCTAATACACAAGGCAATTTCTGTACTGGGAAAGGGCAGGGATGCTGCAAACTCAATTTAATTTCATCCAGCAACCGGTAAGACTTGGATGAAATCAATTGCCTATTTTCATTCAATTAGTGGCTTTGGCAGGGACAAACGATGCATTTCTACAGATATGGAGAATCAGCCTGGGCCAGGAGTGGATGGGCAATCTGACCATTTACCTGAGCATGGTGTCAAGGGACACCCTTGGGCTCAGGGGACTTCCTACTCTGGCCCCAGTGATCATGCTCAGATGAGGAGATCAGGAATCTTCAGGATACTGATGGTTAGGCAAAGACATCACCGCTTAGCCTCAGGCTACCTGAATTAACAGAGAGAGCCTTCGTTTTTTTCTTGCGCAGTATTGCTATGATTATGGTGCTTTGAATCTGTCAATATTCACTGATCTATCCTCCGCTGTGTCGCAGCATGTCAGGACAGCATCCTACAATAACAGGGTACAGGAAGTCTGGCACAATATGAGGGGAAAGCAAGTATGAGAAAAAGAGGGAGGTGAACAAAGTCATTTATTTGTAAGATAATGAGCAGGTTGGACATTTTTCTTTTTGGAAGCTCCTGGTTTCCCAGGCCTAATACCCCGCAGGTAGCAGAGTTCTGGATACTGTTTACAACGAGGTGTGATCCCATCTTGACTATAATTTATATACATACATATATGTATATAAATATATACATACGTATGGCTTGTTCAGCCAAGAAAGCTATTAATGAGGTATTGCATCATTTCTCTTCTTATTGCTTATGTGGAAATGATGCTGGGTTCAAATGAGATTTCTTGGGGGGGTTGAGATGTAGGCTGGAGAATTAACCACACAAGCTGATTTTTGGGGGCAAATGTGTGGTAGTGGGAATGGCAAAGCTTGCTTAAATATACAGTTGGTCAGGTTGCCTTTTCTAGAGATCGATTTAGCTTAAGACAGTGAAATGTTAATGACTCATTTAACTTCTCCCGGCCATAATCTCTACATCCATAAACCAGGAGCATATTCATGTGAGACTTGAAGACCACTGACCAAAGGGGGAGAAGGCGCCCTTTCTATTGCTGAGTGGGGACAGATTGTTGGAGGTGCTGGGCAGGCCAGCTGGGCACCAACTGTGCGCCTGGCTTCTACAATTTTTGAATTCATCTATCCGACAACTTTTCAGGTTGGCCCCTAGCCCCTGCCTCTCTCCCCCACACAAAATTTTGCCTGTAATGTGCTTAAATTCACTCTAAGCAATGTAATAGTATCAATGAAAGCACAGGTTTGAAGGGCTAGACATTTAGTACTCATACAAATTAAAATGTGTAATTATTACAATTTAAAACACCATCCCTATTTGATGGCAAATTGCCTCCTGTGGCATGATAGTCCCTCCAGGAAACATGGTGTTAATGGCATCAGCAACAAAACTTCTGCAATAATAGTGGAAGTGATTATTTTTTTTCATAATGGAGACTATGCGCCAGTGGAACATTTGAAAATCAGAGGACCTCCACAGTCTCTGTTCGCTTCATGCTTCTGTCCTCTCTCCTTTCCTCCCCTCCTTCTTCCTTTCCTTTTCTTCTCCTTTCCTTTCCTGGTCATTTTTCTCTCCTTTGTCCATTATTGACTGATTTCCTAACAGCTGCCAAGGACTGTGCTGGGGGCAGGGACTCCTTCCGAGCCTGTGGAGCACCAAGCAAGCGGAAGACAATTTTCTTGACTGCTTTTTGGGGACAGGGGCTTGCTCAAGCTATGTGGTACCCTTGGACATTTCCTGTGTCTGGCGCAGGACAGAGCTTTAATACAGCGTGCTGGTGCATATACACTGTATAAGGGGCAGTGTGTGAAGGGCCTGGTGCGCAGGGTTATGGAGGATGGTCTTTGTTCTGTATCCAATTAGGAGACCACTGTGGTTCTTGAACAAGGAAAAAAAAATTATAACAAGATTTATAAAGTGATTCCTGTAGTATGTGTGGAGTGGATTAGAAATGATGCTTTGTGTGTGTATGCATCTGTGTGTGTGTGTGTGTGTGTGTGTGTGTGTGTGTGTGTGTGCATGCATGGCGCTACTGGAGATTGAAGCCAGGGGCATTCTACCTCCAAGTTATACCCCTGGCCCTATTTTATTTTTATTTTGAAACAAGGCCTCACTGAAATAATGCTCTTTGAGCTGCTGTGGATGCAGGAGGCAGTGGAGGCTAGGAGAAAGGGACAGATGTGAGTAGTGCTTCCGAGGGACACGTGGAGAAGAATTCCAACAGGAGCGGTGGACACAAGGGGGGAGGGAGGGTGGGAGGCATCAGTAGTGCTTGATCTCCTTAGGCAGTGGTTGTAGAACATGGCCCAGAGCATTTGACACTTGACCCAGTGTCTTGCAGATGTGCCCATGGGAAGTGAAAATGTAGACCGGCTACTACCTTGTCACGTGTCAGCACCTATCTACCAACCAGGAAGCCTTAATTGGAGATGGAAATTTAGAAAAGAGGCAAAGCTAGTATTTAAAAAAAATACCAAGAGGTTCTCTGAATGTGTGTGTGTGTGTGTGTGTGTGTGTGTGTGTGTGTGTTTAAAGTTGGAGCACTTAAGAAATATATTTTGGCAAAAGTAGAAGGGCCAGGAGTCTGGGGAAATAAAACTCTTTTTAGCAGAGCTCGCTGGAGTTCATTCATAGGAAAGTGAAATTCTATGGAGAGAATAGGAGCCCTTTCCCGTATCCTTACTCCACCCTGGCTTTCTGGGTTTTGGTAGGGGAAGGGCTAATAACAGGGGCTGGGGGATTTGTGGGATCAGAAGCATCACCATCGATCAACTGGTCCATGGATCTTGGATATTTAGTCTTCTTATGGTTTTCTTTTCAAACTGGCAACTATGTGCTGCACAAAGAAACTGGAGCCTGTGTGATTCTTGCCTCATTGGTTTAAAAATGATTTTATTTATGACTTTAATTTTTTTAGTGAATAATTGTTGCCTTACGCTCTGTCTCATGAAATGTCCTGAAACTGATATTTGATTTGATTCTCAGACAGACATCTCCAGTTTTCACTGACAGTGGCCATGATCTCAAACTTTGAACTGAGCCCTTTTCAGAGTAGGTCAAGCTTCCATGTACGGAGTCTTCAGCTTCTTTCTTCTCGCCGCTGCAAAGCTCTTTGGAACTATCTCAGGGTGTTGACCAGTCCTTTCTATTCTTGCTCCTTGAGTATCTGGGCCAAATCTCCAAGCAGTAGCCATTAGGAAGCCTGCTTGATAGGATAATGAAACTGGGCTTTAGGTTAGCAGCTTGTCCTGCTACTTGGGAATGAAGTGACATTGGGAAATTCCTTGACTGTTACAGCCTCCATAATATGGGAACAAAAAGGGACTTCCTCCAAAGATGGTGTGACAATAAAAACATGATGGCTAAATAATAAAAACATCGGAAGGATTTAACGCAGTGTCTGGAACATAGTGAACCCTTAGTAAACACTGACGATTGCCAAGTCTATACTTACGAGGGAGACAAGGGAGAGAGAGCACTGCAGGCTAGAGTTTTCCTGAAAGGCTTTCTGGAGAAAGAGGGACTTCTCTTGGCGCTTGGATGATGAGAAGCTTTGGCTGGCCAAGAGGACTCCTTGGCTGGGGCTCCTGTTTTAAAGCCCACCTGGACCGAGGACTCAGGGCTTTGGGGACTGGGAGCTGTTAGGCACGAGTCTGTCCTCCCCTGGGAAATGGCTTCCCTCGTTGCTGCCTTGCTGTTTAGGGTGCTTTGCTTTCCTGATGGGGCTGGAAGGGCCGAGGCTACCCTCTGTCTCCACCTCCAGCACCTCTTTCTCTTCTCATATTCTATATTCTTCCATCTTCAGGTCTTGTCTCAATGGACCTCAACACTGAACTCTTGGACTTAAAATATGGGTTTGAGTTGGGTGCATGAGTGCACACCTGTAATCCTAGTACTTGGTAGGCCCAGACAGAAGGATAATGGCTCAACTTTAGCAAGACCCTGTTTCAAAAAGAAAAAAAAAAGGTGAAGGGTGTTGAAGGTGTAGCTCAGAGGTAGAATGCTCCTGGGTTCAATACCCAGTATCACAAATAAAACCCAAAATGTAGGTTTGAGTTGTAGCCTCTTTTGTGCACGCATTAGAGTTGCTGCAATACCCAAGTCATTCCTTTCCTTGTTTCTTCTCTTCCTATTTTTCTTCCTGAATATAGTAAGCTTCTGAATACAGTGAGCCACACCTGGCTTTGAATTCCAGCTCTACCACTTATAAACCAAGAGCAGATTTTGTATCTCCAAATGCTAGTTTCCTTCTCTGTAAAATGAGAAAAGGAATTGTACTTACCACCTAGAAATCCTAGAAAGTTAAAATGTGCTAACATATGTCAGGGTGTCTGTCAGCATTCTGGCCCCAAATAAAGCTCAATAAAAGTCTCCTTTAGTGATGAGTCCACAGACATTTGTTTGTTGAAAATGTAAATGTATATTTCATATGCATGCATGTATACAAGAGCACACACATAAGTGATATGAATATATATATATACATATATACACATATACACACAATTATATATATATGTGTATATATAGAAATGTACAGAATAGGAATTGTGGGTGTTGAGACTATAGAGGTTGGGATTGAACTCAGGGGTATTCTATGTCTGAGCTACACCTCCAGTCCGTTTTTTATTTTGAAACAGGACCTTGCTAAATTGCTGAGCCTGGCCTCAAACTTGAAATCCTTCGGTCTCAGCCTCCTAAGTACTGGGGTTACAAGTGTGTGCCACCACGCCTGGCTAAAGATGCTGTTCTTGTCTTTCTCAAGATGACACCACACAGCCTCCATTGACCTTCAAGCACTGCTTAAGCCTTCCTGCCCTCCTGCTCCTCCCCCACAACAGAGCACCCAGGACAGTGCCTGTAAACAAGAGAAACCTCCTGCAGATTCCTCCAACTACATACATGGAGACAACAGTGAGGAGGTGTCAAATTCCTGAAGGCTTTCACTCTTCCTTGTGAGAAGCCCAAAGGAACTGCATTCTCCAGCATGTACCAGTGGAACTCAGGCGAAGCCACCACATGCTACAGGATGGTAATGGTCCCTTTGGGAGAAAAATCAAGGGATCTTCATTACAATGCACCAATTTAAAAAAAAAATCAAGGAGCCAGGCGTGGTGGTGCACACTTGTAATCCCAGCATTTGAGAGGCTTTGGGTTTGCGGCCAGCCTCAGCTGCCTAGTGAGGCACTCTGCAACTTAGTGAGACCCTGTTTCAAAATAAAGAATGAAAAATAGGGCTGGGGGTATAACTTGGAGGTAGAATGCCCCTGAGTTCAATCCCCAGTACTGCAGAAAAAAAAAATCAAGGGAACTTTTAGCCAAGTATATGGTATGATCACCTCAAATTCAGCAGTGGAGAACACCCACATTTTGTGTGAATTAATTTCTTATGATACATGAGAAACATTTTATGTGTAGGGAATTATCTTTTTCCCCTTTGTTACTGCTGTGTCTCTTGTGGACAGAACAGTCCTTGATGTTCAATAGACTGAATACTAGTGAATGAGGGAGGGAGGGAGGGAGGGAAGGAAGGAAGGAAGGAAGGAAGGAAGGAAGGAAGGAAGGGAGGGAGGGAGGAGGATGGAGGGGGAGGGAGGAGGGAAGAAAGGGAGGAAGGGAGGGAGAAGAAGAAAGGAAAGAAGGAAAGAAGGGAGGGAGAGAGGAAAGAAGAGAAGGAATGAAGGAAGGAATGAAGGAAAGAAGGAAGGAAGGAAGAACTAAGAGCCACCAAATTTATTGGATGCTTATTTCAGTGCCCAAGCTTAACATTATCTTATTTAATCCAGACAATAAACATTAGCATAGGTGCCATCAGTAGTTCCACTTTTCAGATGAAGAAGTGAAAACTTAGAAAAATTAAATCCCAAGTCCAAGGGCACATAACCAGTTCTGGTGCCTTTAACCATCATAATACACAGCTGGATATCTTGTTTTGCTTTCACCAAATGGTAAAAGAAGAACTTCAAGCTCCAACATTTTCATTTAGCCCCAAGTGGATTAAATCTCCCCAGTGGCTGCACAAGGAGCAAGAAGATGCTTCTGTATTCCAGCGGGCTCTCCCTCTGCTTCTCTATTGGTAATGTGGAAGTGACGAAGCCTGCCTCCTCTCTGGGAGGCTATGAAATTTAATTAGGGCAACGGTTATAAAAATACTTTGAAGTTAGAAAGTGCTTATTAATATCAGGGCTCATGACTCCGTTTCCAAATAGGATATCCTTGTTTTTAAAGCCAATTGCTTGGGATGAGCCCCAAAGGCCCCCCAGAGGGAATGGTAGGGAGTCTTCCAGTGGCTGCCTAACTCAGCCCATATGGCTTTGCAGCGATTCTGTGAGTGAGGAGGAGAGAAAATAATCCCCTCTCTTTCACATTCAAGTGTGGGAACATTAAGAGTTTGCTCCTTAATGATTATAACATTCAGGAATGTTGGCACCTTTTCTTCCTGACTTCACGTTATGAAACCCGGGGAGTGTTGAGTAACAGGATGTACGTTCATGCCATTTTCAGTTTCTTTGGGGGGTTCATTTTGGGAAACCTTCCTTCAAGCAAGAGCTTCAGTGTGAGACTCAGAAAAGCCCTTTAACCTCAGGGCTGTTCGCTCCAACGTGGTGGAAAGGTCCTGGTGTGTGGAGTAAGAGTTGGATACAGTTCCTCGTCAGTCAGGAGTCATTGTTTGCAAATGTGTTCCCCCATGAAAAAGGATTAGACCCTGGACAGTAGGGAACATTATGTTCATATTGCAAAATCTTGATACGATCTCGTCTTGGACTGATGGGGATCTGATAAATCATTCTTCTTCTTGGCTGAAAGTGTCATTGTAGAGCTCAGTATAGTGCCATAGTGCACCCCAGCCCCCCCCCATTCTTCATACTATAAGGCAAGATTTAGAGAAATCCCTCTGGCTATGTTGGGGATACTGTGAGAAGACCATAAGGCTCAGATCAGAAAACTAATGTTGCCTCTCTAATGTGTTATTTGGGCTGATTGTTTTAACTTGTAGCCTACATTTCTCATCTGAAATGGGAACCATAATACATGATTTTCTTTTTATCACCCAGGTTTCTTGTGATTATCAAATGAGATCATATCCTGATATATATGTATGTATGTATGTATGGATGGATCTAGCCCTCTTTCTCTCTATCTACTTATCTTCTATCTATCCATCCATCCATCCATCATCTTACTCATAAATGATTGATAAAAAGGCACATGGAAATGGGAAACAGTCTAGAATGGCAACTATGATATAATTCCAACTCTGTGTGGCCTCGGGAAAGTTACTTGACCCTTGAAAGTCTGTTTCTTCTTTTGGAATAAAGAAATAAAAGTCACAATACCTACCTCAGAATGTTATGGAAATTAAGCAAGATGATCTATCTCTATTGAAGAGCTTATCACAAAGCCTGGCACATCGTAAACTTTTAATAAATATTAGCTATGGTCATTATCCTCCTCAGAAGTGTGGCTAGAAAATTATAAAAGGTTATATACATGCAGAAAGTATTACGATCTTTTAAAATCTCACTTTATTTTGGCAAAAAGCAACTCTAAGGCTTATTCTTTGGGAAAATTATTCTTTGGGAAAATAAATTATTCACCGGGTTATTGGCCTCAGCACATTTCATCCTCAGCAGGAACAAGAGAAGTGCAGAATCTGCTGGCTGTAGCCCTGGCCCCCTCACAGGGGTGACTGGAGGAAATTCAGCACAGTGAGAACCTGGCTGTAATTGTTTCTTGTGAGGTCAATGTCTTTTGCAGGTTAGGATCAATGTTGAAAAGGTGCCTGGAAAGCAAATCTCTGCATATTGAACATTAGCATGTTATTACATTCTCTTATAAATATAAAATATGTTTACCCAGAAACTCAGATATAAAAGCACATGAAGACACATAAGCAATAATTTCAATCACTTCTTCAGTGGGAGAATAGTATGTGCTAATAAGACAAACCGTAATTGCAAAGGAGCTAGATTTTCCCTTCAGTGTGGTGTCTTCGACACCTAGAAGAGGTAATCAATGCTGTGGAACACTAGAGTCTCCTAAGTGGAATATATTTATCCAGGTAGTTTATTGTAGAGAGAGAGAGAGAGAGAGAGAGAGAGAGAGAGAGAGAGAGTGTGTGTGTGTGTGTGTGTGTGTGTGTGTGTGTGTGTGTGTGTGTGTTTTGCAGGGGATTAAACCCAGGGCCATTCTACCTCTGAGCTATACCCATAGCATTTATTATCATCACCATCATCATCATCATCATCATCATCATCATTTAAACAGGGTCTCACTAAGTTGCTGAGGCTGGCCATAAACCTGCAATCCTCCTGTTTCAGTCTCTCAAGTACTGGGATTACAAGTGTGCACCAACATGCTCAGCTGTTGTAGCTTTACAATGGTTCTTATAGGAGAAGCACTGGAAGATAGTGACATCTAATTGAACAGATCCCAATCACTAATTTAATGATTTGACTCGTAATCCTCTGCCTTGACTCTACTGCCATTGGATCGAACAGATCCTCTTCTTTAGGTCTTAATTTAGAACTGACTTTTTTCTTCCTTATCAGACTATCTGAGCTAATAAGAAGTGGTAGAGGGAAAGGAACAGGTGGCTGGAACATAAATATGAAAAAAATTGAGAACCCTAATTAGAATGCAGAGATTAGCTTAAATAAAGTGTAACAGATTCTATTTCTGGAACAGAAAAGAAGCAAATTTTCAGATTATGAAAATGCTGCTGCTGAATTATGAAAGCTTGACATAAAAGCCATCTACTTCTCTCTTTTATGACTTGTAAGATCTGTTCTGCTTAAAATAAAACACATAGACATGTTTACTGAAAGTAGTTTCAAAACAGAAAAGGAAAGGATGGGGATCTATACCCGTGGTTTCTCTGCAGAACCCAGTGAGCTGTTTACAGGTGTGGTGGACAGCCTCCAAGATGGCAGCCGTCAACACGGCTGCTCACTGACATTAGTGATTGCTTAACTAATAGAATGAGGCACAAATGATGTTCTGAGACTTCCAAGTCTAGGTCAGAAAAAGCCTTGCAGTGACTGCCTGAATCTTTTTTATAACACTCACTCCTCGGATGCTTCAGAAGCCAGCTGCCATGCTGGGGAGAAGCTCAAGCCATGTGACTGTGACAAGGGTAGTTGAGCTGGTTGAAGGTCCCAGCTCATCTCTCAGCCAACAGACAGTAGCAACTGTCAGCCATCTGAGTGAGTCATTTTGGACATTCCTAGCCCTGGGATGACTATATCCATGCCAGCATCCCAGCAACACTGCATGGACCAGAAGAACCATCCAATTACCTGCCTAGAGTGTTCAACTATTGCTCTACCATTAACTTTCAACTATTGTTCTACCATTTTGGGGCTTGCTTATTACACAGAAATAGATAATTCAAAGATTACGTTTGCTACTCTCTATTTGCCGGTAATGAGGAGATATTAAACTGGTTGATTTTGCATATGTATTCATCCAGACCATCTATCCATTCATCCAACTATCCATCTAAAATTATTGTACATTTCTTGTGAAAATGGCAATGGGAGATGCAGGTTTATTCTTTCATGGAACAAATATTTATTTATTATTTATTACTTCCAGATACTGATCAAGTAGTTGTGGAGAAGTGGGTAAATGAGTTGAGATCAAAGGAGTAAGACAGATAAGGTACTTGTTCACAGCCCAGAGGGGGAAGATGTAAAACAGAGATAAATCTAAATATATAAGAGATGTAATGCAAACAATGTGTAGTAAACATTGGGATAGAGGTTGCTTGAGGTTCCAGGTGAATATAATGATTCTAAAAAAGATTGTTCAGGAAGGATTCTCTAAGAAAGTGACATTTCAACAGATGCTTGAATGGCAAGGAGATAGCTTTGCAAAAAACAGGTGGAGATGCACTTTGTAAAAGAAAAGAAAAGAGACAGAGAATAAAGGCTCTGAGAACAGAATAAGCTTGGTATAGATGAGGGACTGTACTGAGGTCTGTGTGGTTGCAACATCTGAATAAGAGGGAGAATGAGAGAAGAAAGGAAGGAGGAGGGAGCAAGACCACATAGGCTATGTTGGGGGTTTTGAGTTTAATTAAGAATATAGTGGGGAAGCAGGACAGAGTGGTGTATGCTTGTAATCCCAGTTCTTGGGAGACTGAGATTGGAGGATCGCAGGTTTAAGGCCAACCTCAGAAACTTAGAGAGGCCCTTAGCAAGTTAGAGACACCTTGTTTTAAAATAAAAATAAAATAGAGCTTGGGGTGTAGTTCAGAGGTAGAATGGCCCTGGGTTCAATCTCTACTAGAGTGTGTATACACACACACACACACACACACACACACACACACACACACACACACACACACACACTGGAGATCCCCTGTATGATTTTAAGGAAACATAATCTAAATGTGTCTTCAGAAGACCCTCTTGTTGCCAAAATGGAGAATGAGCTACGGAGGAGCAAGACTTGAGTCAGGGAGCCCGGGAGAGTGCTGCTGGAAACTCACATGGCTACTAGCAGATGCAGCCACGAGAGAAGAGAAGGGCCTATTCACTGTGTATCTTGGAGGCAGATTCAGTAGAATCTGCTGATGGTTTGGGTTTGGAGTATTTGGGAAGAGAGAAGAATAAAACAAAAAGGACTTCCGATAAATGAGGAGAGAGACCAGTAGAATAGAGGAAGGGGGTTAGGGGAGGGAATGGGGAGGGGAAAAAAAGATACTTGATAAAGGGAACAGAACAGCTCAAATAATGCTACGTACATATATGAAGTTATCCGTACCAAACTCAATACTATGTACTGGGAGGCGGAGGGCGTGGGGTAGGATCTGGAGGGAAACACACTAAGTGCCGTGTGCACGGATGTTTCTATCACTTGGAACTTCATCATGATATATAATTACAGTGCACCAATAAATGCATAAAAAAGAAAGAGTTCCTAGTTTATGGCCTAGGGCTTGGATGTAACTCAGTGATAAAGCATTTGCCTACCATGTGCAAAGCCCTGGTTCAGTCCCTAGCTTTGGGAAAAAAATGTTTTTAGATTTATTACCTGAGCAACTCAGCAGATAGTGATTTCATTACATTTTATGGGGCAAATTGGAGAGAAGCAAGTGTGAAGTGGAGGAGGGATAGCTTTGTTCTCAATAAGTTTAGCAAGGTTGCTAAGCATGGGAACAGGGACATTTGAAAATTCAGGTCTGGAGATCAAGGGAGAGTTCAACACTAGAGTAGCCAGCACACAGATCTTATTTAAAGCCTTGGATGCGGTTCAAAGAGAGATGTAAAATGAGAAGAGAGTCAAATAAATGGCTATATTTATTAAAGTTGTGAGGAAGCTGAGGACCCAGCAAAGGAGACTCTGCAAGAGCAGGAGGTCAACAAGAGCAGAATCAGGAGAACATGGAGTCCCAGAGCCAGGGGAAGAAAGTGTTTCAAGAAGGGAGGTGTACACAACTGTCCAATGATGCTTAGAAGCTAGTGACCTGAGCACAGGGCAATGCCCATTGGTTTGTAAGTAAACTTTCTGGGTAGCACTTAGTCATACTTTCCTTCTATGGAGGCTTCCTTTAATGAGACATATTTTGCAGTAGGTGCCCTCTGCAAGGGATGCCTATCTTTCTGAGGAGCCTACTGGGGTAACCTAATCTGCATTTTCTTCTATGTCTTCTTTGAAGCTGTTATCGGCACCTGACATTTAAAGTTGGATTAGGAAATTCTATCTGAAAGCTGTCACTCACTGGGAGACTGTGGCTAGGAGGAGATACCAGCACCATCATTGGACAAGTGTTGGAAAAGACAATCGGCAGCTGTCTCCCCCAATTCCTTCATCATACCCATGACTAGACAAGAGACGATGGGAAGCTAGTAGTCCAAAGTGGTCTGGAAAAGTAGAAATACTTTGAGTTGCTGTTAGTCCTTAGGGATTGCTATAACAAATCACCATAGGCTGGGTGGCATAAATGGCAAGCAGGTATTTCTCACAGTTGTGGAAGATAGAGGTCTAAGATCAGGGTGCCAGTATGGTTGGTTCTGCAGAGGGGCTTCTTCTGAGCTGGAGATTGCCAATTTTTCATTGAGTGATCATATGGTAGAGAACTAGAGATCCTCTGGGGCCCCTTTTGTAAGGGCACTAATTCTACTCCTGAGGTCTCTGCTCCCAGGATCTCATCGCCTCCTCAAGGCCCCAGCTCCTAAAACCAACACAATGAAGGCTAGGAATTCAACGTGGATTTTAGAGGGACACAGACACTCAGTCCATGACGCTTGGCTTGAGAGCTTGAGGGTGTGTGCGTTTGTGTTTCTAGAATGAGGGGCATGGTAAGGCTCATACACAGGGTCTTTTAAGAGACATTCCAAGGAAGTAAACTGTCTTTGATGTTATTTTGGTTTTAAGTTCTCATTTTATTCTGACATAACGTATACAAGAAAACAATTTTTTTTCCACAGTTGGGAAAATTTCTGTATGGTTGGGAAAAGTAAGTGCAATTTTTATCCAGAAAACTGGGGTTGGTGTCCCTCCAGTTTGGCTAGGTCATCTCATGAGTAATGAGTGACAGAGACACATTGGTAGGGTGGTCCAGTGTGACCTTGGGATCATTTTCTAAATCAAGTCACCAGATTCTGAACTTCCCTTGTCTCTTTAGGCCAGATTCTGCCCTGCCCTGCATCTGACCTCTTGCTACTATATGTGCTGTACTTTTACAACCTTGAACATCTGTGCTGTGGATCTCTCTCTGTAGATCGGGCTGTTTCCTGCCATGTTGTGCATTTGCTTTGGGGAAAGGCTCCCAATTCCCCCTTCTCCAGCCCCCTGAGAACTTTGTCTAGCTGACTTCTGCTCATCTTTCATTAGGCCACTAATGCTTCAGCTCCACCATGGAGTCTTCTTTACCTCCTGGGCCCAGGTCGCCATCCTTTCTGTAGTTTTCCATGAAATACCCTCATGTTTTATCATTGTCATTTGCTTATGGAATTGTCTCTCAATGCTTAACTTGGCCTTGAAGAAGTTGAGGAAAATTGAACTTGTTCTGGACTGTTTATGCCCCAGGTGACCGGGCCTGGGAAGGTTCTGATGTCTGGGTGTCACTGGGAGATTCCTTTTTGAGGATCACATCATGCTACACTCCTGGGGCTGGAGCACAGCTTCACATGTGTCCCCCTTGTTACTCTTGCTAGGACTCTAGAAGTGGGGAGCAAGGACTGGGAAAATGAGTATGAGTTTAGACTTAGAGGAAAACAACTTCTTTTATAATCTTTATGTGCAAGGAGGGGACACAGCTTAACCGAATTTTAATGAAATAAAATTAACTAGAAAGATTTCAGGTAGGAAGCAGTTCCCCTCTGGCCCCATGGAGCAAGGTTAAAATGAGATAGAGAAGGAGCCAGAGAGCCAGGTCAGAAATGGCCAGGGAGGCTGGAGCAGGGGTTGTGGTTACCCTGTTGCTATAATTCTCTCCTAGTGTTTCTGAGATTTCAATACAATCTAATGAGCAACTGCATCTTGTTCTGTGATCCCACTGTGGGTAGTTAATGAGCAGGACATGGTGCATGCTTAGAACCAAGCAGGTAAGGAGAGAGCAGAGGCATCCTCTAAGGTCAGGGAGGGGGTAGCAGCAGCCTGTGCCTTCGTGGAGTAACTGTTTCTCATGGGTCATCAGTAGCAACGCAAATAAAAGCAAGAGTGGACAAATAAAAGCCTTCTGCTCTTTTGCATAGACAATGTGACTTGAAAATTCTAATTTCTATAAATGGCAGTTTGGAGTCTATGCCACCATAAATTGAGTTACACTATTTTAGCTTTAATTTATTGACTTAAATCAGTAGTTCTCAATTGGGGATGTCCTGGCTTGTCCCTCTAATGGACATTTGATATTCTCTGCATATTTATTTGGAGGTATCTATTGGTTAGATGCTGCCAAACATTCTACAATGCCCAAGATGACATTCCACAACAAAGAATGATCCAGTCCAAATGTCAGTAGTGCCCACTTAAATAGTTCCTGACTTAAAAGAAACCGAACAAAGGGAACATGAGGGTCAAAGTGGTCTGCATTGCCTCCAATCCACTCTTCACTGGACTGCTTGAACCTCCATCTCCTTGGCAGGCTGCAGCAGAGGTAGCTTCTCAGGGAACTTGGCTTCATGATGACAGAGCTGAATATAGAAGTTGCCAAGCAGAGATTCAACCTTGTTTACATTCCTGTTGGCAGCTAATGAAGAAGCTGCTGTGTACGCGAGCCATTATCTGAACCAAAAATAACCCATGAAAATGATTAGTTTCATCTAAAAATAGGCAGGTGCACCACTATGTCAGCCATGATAATGAGGCTGGGAACTGAAGGGACTGCAGCTTTGAAAGAGATCCTGGGAACCACAGCGAGGAACAGACTGGAGCCCACAGCAATTAGACACTCCTACCTCATTATTTTTTCCTTCCTTGTTCCCCTTGCTCTTCCTACCTTGTTCCCATTTCTCCTTCTTTTTCTTCTCCTTTTTCTCTACCTCTTCTTTGTTCTCAGTAGTTTCTTCTTACTCTCTCCCTCTTCCTTTTTCAAACACCTCTCACACTCATTTCACTGCTATCAGCATCATCCCCACCTCCAGCCTGAAGCAGAGCCATCTTTATTGCTCACAGCATAGCTTCCCACAGCAGGTTGTACCTACTTGTGACACGTGATATTCTGGCCAGTCCACAGATGTCCATTTATTGTTAGAGTTATATTTATTTAGCATTTTAATAAGAAAAACTCAGTACATCAAGCTCACTATCTCATGGATACTAATGCTCAAGATGAAGCCAAAGTTAGGTATTTAAGCTGAAAAGTATTTCAACTTAAAGGAAAAGTTAAGTATTTATAATATTTGCTTATATTAGAATGGACCATATGCAATTGCTGATCAATAACCATTTTGACATACAAAAAATGTCAATTTCATATTATTTTACTTGAAAGAATAAAATCCATGTTCTTCAGGATATTTGAAGTCCCTTACTATCTGGCTCCAATTTATCTTCCAGTGATGATTTTCTGATTTTCCCTTAGGAGAAAGTTCTGCTTCAGTAGATCACTACAAATTTACCAAGGGTGAATTGTAAACTAGGTACTGGGCTAGGTCCTTGCAATGTGGGATGATTGAGTCTAACATTTCCTGAACTAAAGAAGCCTTCTGTTGCTGGAAGCAACACATGATTTCAGGCAAAGTAGTAAATACTAATATGCAATTTGTGGTGTGTGTGTGTGTGTGTGTGTGTGTGTGTGTGTGTGTGTGTGTGTGTTTTACTGGGGATTGAACCCAGAGGCATTCTATCTCCAAGTTACACCCTCAGCCCTATTTTATTCTTTATTTTGAAACATGGTCTCACTAAGTTGCAGAGGGCCTTACAAGTTGCTGAGGCTGGCCACAAACCTGTGATCCTTCAGTCGCAGTCTCCCAAGTACTGGGATTACAAGAGGATATATATTTTTAATTGAGGTGGGGACTTGGTTGTCACAATGATGGGGTGTATCATTAATATTTAAAGAGTGGAAGTCAAAGATGCCAAATTTTCCCAAGTCTGAGAAGCAGGATCTATTCACTTGCTCAGCGAAGAATTAGGCCAATGGCAGCCCCTTGGGAGACACTAGTTGTATCCTAGGAACAAAGAGAACAAGGAGAAAGGGTATTCTGCTAAACTTGGAAGAGAAGAGAAGTCTTCCTGAAGGAGGTGACATCTGGGCTGAGTCTCCAAGAATGAGGATGACATGGTTTATGAGCCACAATAACAAAGGCTTCTAGATCAAGGGAAAGACATGGTCTTTCAGGAGACCTGAACC
The DNA here is from genome assembly GCA_004027655.1 of Graphiurus murinus. Taxonomy (NCBI): domain Eukaryota; kingdom Metazoa; phylum Chordata; class Mammalia; order Rodentia; family Gliridae; genus Graphiurus; species Graphiurus murinus. The sequence continues at coordinate 28,470 of PVLC010006522.1, read as the reverse complement.
AGCTTCCTACCTTACCTTCTCTTCACCTGGCGCCCACTGTGTAATGCCTTCCCATGCATCTGCTCTGCTATGGAAGACTCTGCAGAAATCCTTCCCATCCTCCACAAAGCGGCTCATTTCTATTTTCTTTATAAAGTTCCCTATGGACTCAACTGAGGGTGATTTATTTCTAGGCCTTTGGACCCCACCAGTGCTCATTGCCTCTGCACCTTACTTCCCTCCCCTATTTGGCTGTGATATTTTTTGGAAGAGAAGAGGTGTTTTATACTCCTTTTTATGCACTTGGCAAGTGTTAGCAAGTAAATGATATTTCATTTGTGGTATGATATCTTCCAGGGGCCAATGCATTCTGTTTCTTTTTAAGGATAAAACATAGTTATCAAATTTGCTCCTCAGAATGACTCAGCGAGTTGACTTCACAGGTGCTTTATCCTATTGTCTAGGTCAGTAATTCTCAGCTGGGGACAATTTGACTTTCAGGGGACACTTGGCCATGTGTGGAGACATCCTGACTGGCATCCCATGTTCTTGCTCTGTCCTCTATTCCCTCTCTTGCCACAGGAGGGTATCCAGATGGGTCTTATTTCCCTCATGGAATTGGGTGTTCTCTTTAGCCTCTCAAGTTTTAGTATCTTTATTTATAACTTAATAAAACTGATACTGTAGAATAGTTGTGAGACAAAGTGTGATAGGACACAAGGAAGGGTGGAGGCGATGTTCATTACATATCCACTATGTGCTGAGTTCAGTCCTGAGTAATTAATAGGCATCAAGTCCCTCCATTTCCCATAGCTCTGTGAGGTAGGAACTATTACTATTCCCATTTTATGCATCAGGTAACTGAGCCCAAGATATCACAAGTTAAGTAACTTACCAAGATACCACAGCTGGTTAGGTGGAGTAACTTGGATTAGAACTGTGAGTCTGTGCATTTAACCACTGTTCATCCCGCACACTGCAGGTGGATGTCTGGCCACTTTCTCCCCTGCTCTCCTATTTCATTCCTCTGCACCTTGCTCTTGAATGTTTGCATGTTGCTTGTTGGGAGATGGTGCCTATGCCAGTGTCCACATTTCCAGAGTTTACTTTTCTTGTCGGCCTAAACTGGATTTCCAATTGCCAGGTTATTTCTGCTTGGCCTCTGCATCAGTAAGACCTAAATGGTGACCAGTTGCAGCAAAGTGAAGATAACAAGCAAAGGAAGGTCACTGGGTTGATTCACTGGGTGTGCTGGTTTCCTGTCTGGGGTACTGAAACAAAGTAGAAAGAACTGGGTAGCTTAAAATTTTACTGTCTCACAGTTCTGAAGGTTGGAAGTTTAAAATCAAGTCCTCGGATGAGCCGTGATCTCTGTGAGACCTATAGAGGAGTCCATCTTTGATTCTCCCCAGCAACCTTTGGCATTCCTTGGTGTCACCCCATCCCTGTTTCTACTGTCACATAGCAGTCTTTTTGCATGTGTCTCTGACTGTGTCTTCACATGGTGTTGTGTGTGGTGTGTGTCTGTGTGTGTGTGTGTGTGTGTGTGTGTGTGTGTGTCCCTCTTCTGGCAAGGGCACCAGCCATGGTAGATTAGGATTCCCCACTTCCTCTACTCCAATCTGACCTCACCTTTACAGTTACATCTGCAATGACCCTATTTCCAAGTAAAGACACATTCTAAAGTCTGGGGGTTAGGACTTCAACATCTTTTTAGTGGGGGAGAGGCAGGAGGCGATACCACTGAATATATAACTCAGGGCAAACCTCTTTCTGTCTCTGTCTCTTGGAGGCTGAACTCTGCCTCTGAGCCTCATTCTGCCTTCCGTAGGCTCTTGGAGGAGGAGGACAGATCCTATGTCTGCAGCTTTTTAATCTTCAAGGAAATGAGGTATCGCATGTCCTTGTCAGAATCCCTGCTATTTCATACGTTAGTTGATCCAAATAAATGAGCCCTTGAATAAATACCATCTGGCCCTGCTGAGTCACTTGCTCGGTGGCCCTGTCTCTCGCTCCCATCGGGGCATCCGTCTCTATTGATGTCAGGATTACCAGCGCTCATGGGCAGAGCCCAGCTTGTTCCCCTCCAGGGACCCACACATGGTGTGCTTGTGAGGTAGCCCCAGCGGGTCCGGCCCCCCTCTCTCACCTGCAGCTCTGTTCTTCAGTGTCCCTGAGAGTAATTCTAAAAGAAAAACTCCTATTCTTCTTTTGCCTAGTTTTGTTTTTTTTTGTTTTTTAATGAAGATGTGGGCTCATAAGCAATACAAAGAGTTTATTTATTACAAGAAATTTCATAAAAATTAAAAGAAAAACATTCACCCACATGTTCCCGATGCCTAATAGAAAAGAGCTGTTAGAAACTTCATATCCCAATTTTAGTTAGATGCAGGTATATTTTTGCATTAATTGCAACATATGCACAGTGTTCTATTTTATAGTTCTACTTTAGTATTATTTTTACATACAAAGATTTTTTATTTTATTTCATTTTTTTTACTTCACAACAGGGTCATCTTAAAGACTGTAAGATATTTCCATAGGACTGGTTTACTATAGTTTAATTAATCAAAATGTCTTACCACAAGGTTTAGGGATTTGTATGTTACTTTAAATAAAACATGGTCTGCAATGAATTTCTTTGCGAAAGTCTTTATATTTTTTCCTTTTCTTTTTCTTTTTTTAATTTGTGCTTTAGAATGAGTTGCCAAGAGAATTCATTTGTCAAAAGGTGTGACTGAGACAGGCACAGTAGTGCATGCCTATAATCCCAGGACTCAATTGCCTCAGCAATTTAGGAAGACTCTTGACAACCTAGTGAATCCCTGTTTCAAAAGAAACAAACAAACAAATAAACAAAAAGAAAAAAGGGCTGGGAGTGTAGCATTTAGCTTGGAGGTAGAATGCCTCTGTGTTGAATCCCCCCCCCCCCCCGCCCCACCAAACACACACATGCACATTTGTTGCTTTGTTTTGAATGTGTCCTTCTAAAACCATGTGTGGGAAACTTAACCCCCAATGCCATAGTGTTGGGGGTGGAGTCAAATGGGAGCTGATGAGGACAGGAGGGCTCCACCCTTGGGAATGAATTAATGCTGTTATCTAGGGAGTAGTTCTTAACTGAAGGAGTGGGTTCCTTAGGAAAGGGAGTATTTGGCTTTTCCTCTTTCCTTTTCTCCACTCTCCTCTCCTTCCCTTTCCCCTTCCTCTTTCCATGGGATGATGCAGGAAGAAAGCCCTGATTAAATGCTGGCTTCTCAGTCTTGGACTTCTCAATGTCTAGAATTGTAAGAAATAAATATGTGTTCATTATAAATTACCCAGCCTCAAGTATTTTGTTACAGCAACACAAAATAGGCCAAGACAACTCTAAGATAACTTTATTGGCATAGTTTACTGATTTGGTCTCTAAAATGTTATTTTCTATGCATTTTTTGTTCCTTTTCCCCTGTAGTTCCCCAAGCATTGAACTTCATAATATTAAGTTTTGCTGCAAATTATTTTAGTAGGTATAAATAGGTACTTCTATATAGTCTAGTTTGCATACTTTCATTTACTATTGAGAACAAATGCCTTGAAAATGTATATTACTGTCTAATACTACCGGTGTGTGTAAGAGCTTTTGGCCTGTGCTCTTTTGGTCCTAGATACCTGAGCAATGATCCTTTCTAGCAATCTACATCTTCAACAAAGAGCAACTGCAACCTTTCCCTCAGCCTCCTCTTCTCGTTTCTGCCTTTCTAGCAAGCTGTTTGGGAGCTTAAGTATCTGTGGATGGTGGACTTGTCTATTCACTTTGCTTCTGCTTTTCTTGTAGCCCAGGTTTTCATGGACCACTGGGACAGGAAAAGTACAACTCATCATTTAACAGATGCTTGTATTGGCTGAAGTTGGGGAGGTGGGGGTGATGAGGTATTTGCTCAAAACTTTCTGCTATACTGACTCTATAGGCTGCTATTAGAAAAACAGATGGATGGTGTGGATCAGGAAGTTGAGACCACAATATTAGGTGTCCTCAGGTCACAAGCCAAAGTACCTAAATGCCGTAGCATCAAAAGGCAGGTCTATGACTCCCAGACATTCTCTTCTGAATACAAACCTGTAATAAAGCTTTGTTGGGAAGGAGAAGGAGAAGGAGGACAAAGGGAAGGAAGGAAGGTGTGAAGGAAGGATGTAGGCAAACATCAGACACTTGGCTGTAGCAGGGGTCTGGAGACATTTCTCTGAAGGATCAAAGAGTAAAAATCTCAGATTTGCAAGCCACAAGGTCTGTCACAGCTACTCAGCTCTGCCACTGTGGCATGAAATAGCCCAGGACAACACTTAAGTGGATGGATGTGGCTGTGATAAAACTCCATTTACAGATGCTGAGACTTGAATTTCATCTAATTTTCATCTGTAACAAAATATTACTCCTGCTTTTTTTTTTTTGACTAATTGGGAAATACAGAAATTGTTCTCAACTCACAGGTGATACAAAAACAAGCAGTGGGCTGGATTCAGTCCACGGACACAGTTTGCTGATCTCTCAACTGTTCTGTTAGAGAAGGAAGGGTGGTGTTGGGAAGTAGTTTTCATCTTTCTTTCTTTTATTGGTGCACTATAATCATACATCTTTGTTAGGTATAAGTAAAGGCATACATGCACACATTTCTCATTTAACCCTTCAACCTTCTTATAGCAGAAACTTATTTATAAAATCCCACAGGAACAAATAATGCAGGCATCATGGCTGTGGTTGAAGAGAGGTGAACCTGGAGGTTGCTTCTCAGCTTCTTTTTTCTCCTTTCTCTGTTTCAGCCCATACCTATTGCAGCCTCTGGATCACATCTGGCTGTGAATTGCAGGCTGATCCAGAAGTCCTGAGCCCGGAGTCCCATCATTCTGCTGCCGATCTGGACACTTTACCTGCTATAAGTGCTCGTTAAGTCCATTAATTGAATTAGTAGATGAAGTACTGTTGAACAGGCTGTGAGACCTTGGACTAGTTTCTATAGCTCACTGATTTCAGTTTCTCCTTCTTTCAAGATCCAGTTTAAGGTGAAAAGAACAGATAGAATGATCAGAGAGAGTGATGTCTCAGATCACTTCTAGCCTTTCCACGATTCTTGGTTGTATATTCTCCAACACTGGAAAGGTCCTGGATCATTAAATCTAATAAATTCAAAGCATAGCCTTTGCTTCATTCAATTAACTTGTATTTTTCCTTTCAAATTCTTGCTTCTGGGTTGATGAAACATAATTGGAACTCGCACGGGGAGAAATGGCAGGTGTTATAATGGGAATATATTGAAGCTAAATTATCCAGACATTTTTTTCTCAGTCTGCTAATTGAAAAACATAGAGTGTTTCTTCAGCTGAAAGGTCTGTTCCTGGAAGTTAGAAACAATGTGCTTTCCCTTCGTCACACTAAGATCCTGAGCATAGTAGGTACTTCAGAAATGTTATTGTGTGAGCTCAGAGGAAGATCCTTCCCCAGGTGACCTTTCAGATAAGGCATCACCTTGACTAAAACCTCACAAAAGATCATGAACTAGAACCATCCGGTCAAGCCATTTTTAATCTGTGGCCCCTAGAAACTATGAGATAATAATTGTTTGTTGCTTTAAGCTCAGTTTTGGGGTAACTTGTTACACAACAATAGGTAACTAATGTACTGAGATTTTTAAATGCTTTTGATTATATGATATTGCCTTAATGACTAGTTGAGTGAATGGGGAAGAAAGAATCATAAATAGATAACTTACCATATATGTTGTTGGTATGAGAGAATTATGTTTGAATAAGTGTAAAATAGTGAAGTCCAAAGTGTGATCTCTGGGCTAGCAGCATTGGCGTCACTGGGGATGTCAAAGAAATGCCAATTTGTGGGCCCCATACCCGACCTGTAAATTATTAACTGGGGATGAGACTCAGAAAGCTGCATTTTAACCAGCCCTCAGGCTATTCTGATGCATCCTAACACTTGAGGACCACTGGTGCAACACTGTGGGAGCACGGAGGAGGCTGTCGATGAAAAGTGAGGGGCAGCAGTAAGATTTCCTAGAGTAGCTTATAACTGAACCAAATATTTAAAGATTATTTAATCCTCAACTCCTGGAGCAAGTGCAATTTCAACAGAATTGTAGAAGTAAACAGGCGATTGTGTGCATGTGTGGTACTGGCCATTGAACCCAGGAACATTCTATTTCTGAGTTATACTCCAGCACAATTTCATTTTTTATTTCAAAACAGGGCCACACTAAGTTGCAGAGGGCCTCACTAAGTTGTTGAGACTGACCACAAACCTCTGATCCTCCTGTCTCAGCCTCCTAAGTACTGAGATTACAGGCATGGCCCAGCATGCCAGGCTAAGAGGAGATTTTTTTATTTTTTTTTAAGTAAGAAAGTTATAAAAGTGACTTTGTTCAGCAGTACAGCAGGAAGTCTTCCTAGCAGAGTTGACAAGCACATAGGTGTTTTCCAAGAGGAGGAAGTGAGAAGAGAATTCCAGGCAGAGGGAACTGTACAGGGAAGGCCCACAGGTAAGGGGCCTGCTGCGAATCCATCGAAGGGTCATTAACTATGAGCAGCAGCGAGTGATGAAGCTGAACGTGTAGGTTGGAATTAAATTGCTGCAAGCTGGGCAAAGGATCCAACGTGTGAACAGCAAGACAGACGAGCACAGAATTCCCCAAATTCTAACATTCTGAGGCCAGATGGTGGGATGGCATGCGTCTCTGAAGTGTCAGGGAAGCACCTGTAACAGGAGGCCGTCCAGGTGAGGGGGAGGAAAGGTCCCCTTCCCCTTTGTCGGCTGCATCAGCTCTGGTGCTGGATGCCTCCCTTTGTCTGCTGAGATGACAGGCTTTTCCAGTCCTTCAGGCAGGAATCGCTGGCAGGTGGAATCACAAAGGGCAAGTTGTTCTTGAGAGGAAGATAGACAAAGAAACTCCTTTCCTGTGCCCGGGAGGCAAATCTTGTTTCTCACACTGACACTGCTTGTGCCCTTCAGTCTCTCCCAAGTTCTTCTTCCCCAGTGGAAGCTCCAACTTGCACCCTCTGCCCCTTCTCATTTACCAGCCATCTGAGGAGAGGTGGATCCAGCATATTTGCACAGAGCTTGCCTTTTGAATCAGTGGTCTAGAATTGACTTCTCATAGCATATTTATGTGGCTTGCATTCTGTGAAGTCACCAGTACTATGTTGTGTCTGGAGCAAGGAGATTTGAATTACTAACCATTGTATTCACAGACTGAAGGACTGGGAACAGCTTAATGCTGGTCTGTTCCACAGTGATTTGTCTTTTACACATAGATCTCTATGGTTTTGTTCTTAAGGAGGGAGGTGGTTTCTTTTTGGTTGCTCCTCATTTCTAGAGGAGCTATGTGTTATGGGAGCTAATTCATACACTTTCCCTAAGTTTACTGGAAGAATAACAGACCAACTGACAATAAATGAACAGATGAATAGGTGGATACTGTGGTAAAAAGAATTTGAGCCAGACAAAACTGGGTTTAAATTCCAGGTCTTGTCATTTACATGGGTCATACTGGGCAAGTGTTTTGCCTTCTAGAATATTTATATTTTTATCTATATAATGGTACTATCTTATTTGGAAGGTTTGAGAGAAAGAACAAAAGAAATCAGGCAGATAAGTGTACCTCACAGGATATGTAGCATTTGGTAGTCATCTCAAATAGGACAAGTTCCCTATCAGTTAGTGGTTTTCAAATTTGGCTGAGCATTAGAATAATCTGGGGGGGCTTTGAAGCACACTGATACCTGGATCCCATCCTAGACCAGTTGAATCAGAACATCAGAGTGGAGTCCTGACATTGCAATGTTCATAAGTATCCCGGCATGAGCTGGATGCACAGGAGGGCTGAGCATCATTCTATTGTTAGCAACTGTGAAAGGCGATTAGAACCCATGGCTGTACAAAGTAATCACCTCTTGAGCTTCTAAAAAATACAAATGCTTTTGACCCAGAGTCCACTTTAATTGTTCTAGAGTGGAGGATACCAGCATTAGAATTATTTCAAAGCTCTCAGATAATAATAATAATAATAAAAAAATACATGACCCACTAAACCTACAAACTCATTTGGTGACTATACATTAGGAAAACTATTCATAAATTAAAAGTAATTTGTTTTTCATTTAAGACCTCACCCGTATATAGTTTCTTCTTCACATATGTTATGATTAGTTGTTTAGAATCTAAATCATATTAAAATTGTGAGATCCTAGAGAAAAGAGACATAATCTTACCTCTCCTGGGCCTGATAGAGCACCTGGATGAGCAGGTACACATTATTACGCATTATTGTTTGTGAGTCACTTGAGTCCATGCACAGAATTATCAAAATATGAGTGGTATTATCCACATGTGTAACAGGAGTTGAAAAAAATAGAAATGCATATTTGGATCTATTTTCTAAAAATTATTAATTAAACTGTTAGGACTATTTGGATTGCAAATTTTAAAAAGTTGCTTTACTCAGCTTCAAATATATATATATATATATATACACACACATATATATGTATACATACACACATATATATGTATACACACACACACACACACACACACACACACATATATATACTTGTGTATATAACCATATAAAATAAAATACATATGAAAGATAGTCTGGGAATAATCTTGACTCAAGGTATTGTTTTAGTCAGAGACTCAAGTAAGGTTACGATGGCTCAGTCTCTCTCTCTTCCATTTTCTTTGGGTTAGTATCATTCTCAGACAAATATTGCCCTCCTTATGGTAGAAAGATGGCTGCCTAGGAACAAGATTTTACATTTTCTCAGGTTTAAATTAAGCAGAGTTTCTCTGAAGACTGAGGAAAAGTCTCATGGTATTCGTTTGGCTCTGGCTAAACCACATATCCATGCCTGTATCAATCACTAGGAACAGGGAAAATAAATATTGTGGCTGTATTGGCTGATGAGGGTGCTTCATCCAAGTCTAAGCTTGATAGGGAGGGCAGTTTACTAGAAGACAATCAGAGTGGGGTTATTTGAAGAACAATTGGATGCAGGTTAGTAAAAAATTGACAGATACTGTAATCAGAATCTATTCAGGCAGTTTAGTTAAACATATCTTAAATAGAAAATTTAATAGAGCTTAACCAAAGACTAAAATAAGTTTTATCATGCCATATTAAATAAATATTCTCATGTGTAGTTTACATTCTAATCTTGAAGTCAATATGAAAATTCCTCACCTGACCACATATGCATTTCAAAATCTCATCCCATAGTGGGTTGTTTCTACTGTCATTAAAGAGAGGAACAGTATTAATTGTTGATCACTGCCTGGCTTTAAGCAGATCCAGAGGTACTGTGTGATTATAACCATCACTTAGTAACTACGCAAGAGATTAGTCCATCCATCCATTGATCCATCCGTCTGTCCATCCATCCATCCATCCATCCATCCATCCATCCATCCATCCATCTTCCAACAAACACTAATATTCACTAATTTAACAAAAACTCTCTGTTAGGGGTTTTCAGCTTTTTGAAACAAATAAGACAAAATTCCTTTTCCTGGAGGAGCTCTGAAGCTCATAGGAACAGACATTGGTGAATTAGCCCTAAAACAGCATGATAGATGCTTTGCTGGAGGGATGAACAGAGTTGCAAGAGCATAGAGCAAGGGCAGGGCTTGGTGAGCAATGTGATCGCTAGGAGAGGAGAAGCTGAGTGCACAGATATAGATGCTGTTCTCGGGGGTTCTAAACATCTCCCAGTATGGAGTTCATTTTCCCTGTAGATCTATAGCCTTCCTTACCCCACTTGATTTGGCCTGTACGTGCAAAGCCCAGCAACCTTTGTAAGTTAGGCAGAAAATTAGCATGAAGAATGAACTCTTAAGAAAACTGAGCACACAAGAAATCTGTGGCTCCAGCAGATCTCCAGCCAGGTGGAGCTGTGAGTGTTGTATCCCAGGGGTGCACCTGGAAGAAATCATCACAGACCTGCACACAAGTGCAGCCAGTGCAACAGGGTGGAAAATTCTTCCTTGTTGATGCACGTTAGTACCTTAGAGGATAAGAAAGGCTCACTCCTTAAATTCACCCTCTGCTTGCTACCTTTTCCTTAATGCTTTGATATAGCCACAGATGTGCCTGGAGGGCATGGTCCTTTGAGCTGCTATCAGCCATTTCTACCTCAGTGTAGAGTTGAGGGAAATGATCAGAAGGGAGTTTGGAAGGGGACAGATTTTTATTTTATTTATTTATTTATTTATTTATTTATTTATTTATTTATTTATTTATTTTTGCAGTACTGGGAGTTGAACTCAGGGGCATTCTACCTCCGAGCTACACCCCCAGCCCTATTTTTTATTCTTTATTTTGAAACCGAGTCTCACTAAGTTGCGGAGTGTCTCACTAGGTAGCTGAGGTTGGCCGCGAACCGGGATCCTCCGGTCTCAGCCTCCCAAATGCTGGGATTACAAGCGTGCGCCACCACGCCCGGCTCAGGGGACAGATTTTTATTCCACTCAATTAACTTTTATTTAGTGCTTTCTAAGTGTTGGACCTTTGTTACGATATTAAGGTGAATAAAATGCAGATGTGTTCTCAGTCTAATGGGAAAATGACAGCAGGCAGTCACAGTCTTGGTAAGTGGTAAATAGAGGTGACATATCTTTACTGTGGAAGGGACATTTCTTCTACTGTGGAACCAGTCTACTGAAGTCAACAGAGTATCTTAGTTGTTTATAGATGTTGACATCTGTCCTCAACAATTTTGTTGAGGTTGGGCCTTAGCTGCAGTCTCAAATTCATTGCAGCATTTTGTATGATCTTGACTTTTCCTAGAGGAGTGATGTTGATCATGCACATGTTTTATTCAGAAAGTTACTTTTCTCCAAAATAATCCTGGAAAATGACATTGTGATAATATAACTTAATATTAGTATATTTGGGAGTTTTTATAAAGGAAGCTAAGTCTTAGTAGATACCAACTATTAACATAGAAGATCCTCAGAGCAGATATTGAAGAACCAGTTTTTTTTTTTTTTTTTTTTTTGTGGTACTGGGGATTGAACTCAGGGGCATTCTACCTCCGAGCTATACCCCCAGCCCTATAAAAGAATAAAAAATATTTATTCTTTGTTTTGAAACCGAGTCTCACTAAGTTGCAGAGTGCCTCACTAGGTAGCTGAGGCTGGCCGCGAACCCGGATCCTCCGGTCTCAGCCTCCCGAATAAGAACCAGTTTTATTGATTTAAAAATCTCCTCTTTCCCTAGTGGTATATAAAATGAGATGGAACAAAGGGAGGAAGATCATGTGAAGAGGATATTTGGGGGGAGCTGTTGCAAGGCTGAGTCCTTGTCTATGCAGGTGCACTGATCCTGCACTTTAAGCAAGGTGAGTGGATACTTCCATGAGATGGTTCAGACAGTTTGATATGTGTATCCAGAAGTAGGGACTAGGAGTGGATTGATGTTTGATTACCTTTAGGGGACTCTAGTGAGCAAGAGGGAAAGGCTGGGAGCTGCTTGATGGCCTCAGGAGAGGTGGCTCCACCTTCTGTATACAGCAAGTGTGTCAGGAGAAAAGGATGCAGGAATGCCCAAAGCTCTGTCTCCTGTGGGGACACCATTACCTACCACTTACCAAGACTGTGACTGCCTGCTGTCATTTTCCCGTTAGACTGAGAACACATCTGCATTTTATTCACACAATATTTTAACAAAGGTCCGACACTTAGAAGCACTAAATAAAAGTTAATTGAGTGGAATAAAAATATGTCCCCTTCCAAACTCCCCTCTGATCATTTCCCTCAGCTCTACACTGAGGTAGAAATGGCTGATAGCAGCTCAAAGCACCAAGCCTTCCAGGCACATCTGTGGCTATATCAAAGCATTAAGGAAAAGGTAGCAAGCAGAGAGTGAATTTAAGGAGTGAGCCTTTCTCATCCTCTACGGTACTAACGAGTGGGTGGATCAAAAAGGAAGGATCCTTCACCCTGTTACCCTGGCTACACTTGTGGGCACACAGGAGAGAGCTGGCCTCAATCTTTGCTGCCATGTGTCCCCTGGGACTACCTGGGTGTGCATGAGAGGGCTGAGGGTGACATGTGGATTGGGTATAGAAATCTACCACGGGCTTGGGTGAATCCAGGTCTCGTATAACTGCAGTCGAAGTAGATGGGCTCAGCAGAGGCCTTAGCCCATTCTGGAGCTGACCAACTGGAAGAGGCCTATCCACAGGGTCCAGAGAACAGAGAGCAGAGAGCAGAGAGCAGAGCTATTTTTTAATAGTAACAGCTCAATGGGACTTTGCTTATTTCCCTAAACTATCTTTCTTCCCCCTTGCATTTCTATTTGAATGGGAAGGGTGATTAGAAACAATAATTAGCCAGCAGAGAAGATTGCAAATGAGGAAAGGAGAGGTGACCTTTCTCCTGGGCAGGCCACCTGCCTCCCACAGAGTCTAGTTGTTGGGGTGAACCAGGAGAAAGGAAAGTCTCATATTTGAATAAAGACAAGGGTTTTGACCAATGCATAGACTTAACATTTTAATTCTTAGAGGAGAGAGCACATTTGAGACCTGTGTGATCTGAAAAGGCATGAGGTGGCCTGAATTTTCACGCAGGGGCAGGGGAAAGAGAGTTGCCACTGAGTAGGTAGAAGAGGGCAGAGTTGGAGACAGAAAGAGAACAAAACAGAAAACAATAAATTAAAAAAAAAAAAACAAGTAATTCTTTTGCCTAAACCCTCTGAGTTCTGCATGGTCAGTGTTCTCCATACTCAAGTGCTCTCATCCATTAAAAAGACCCATAAGAGAGGAATTAGGGTTGCACTGGGCACACCCACCAGGACGGCCCTGTGTAATGACCGTGGGAGGGAACCCATCTGGACCACATTAGCTGAAGGACGATGGGTCTGACCATTGGAGCAGGAAGTGATTTTGAGAGCTGCCTCCTGAGGCAGCTGTACAGAGCAGAACCCTCTAGGTTGTCCAGTTTATCTTGACTCCATTAAACACCAGCTCAAGTCTTTCTTGCCTGGAGGGGTTTCTCTGACAGGAGGAGATTCATAATTCATGCCACAAGCTCCCGTCCGGCCTGTCATACAGCGTGTTGAACACAACTGCCCCGTCTCCTTCAGGATTTGTGTGGTCATAGCCCAGTATGAGGGGGCTGCTATCTTCAGGGAAACAGATTTTAAATTTTAGGGCTCATCAAAATCATCTGGAGATTTAAAGTCAAGTTCGGTACTTTTTCCCCAACGTAAGGTTCTGTTTCTGTTACGAGTCTGGGCTGGAGTGTTTGAACCCATATTAGTAGCATGGCACAGCCAGTTCTGAATAGGTAACCTGGTGACCATAACTTGGGCAGTAGTGCCCTGGACATATATTCTGAGTGGGTGAACCTGTATTCCAATAAAACTTTATTTGTAGAAACTGGTGATTGTAGATTATTGCCCCTGGTGTAGAACATTACCACTTATAACACACTTTCCAATCTCTTACCCTGTTGGCTTTGCAGGAATAGGCTTCCCTAGGAGAGGAAGTGAACAACTCATGCTAGGCCACCAGTGATTAGGTGACACCACAAAACACCATGTAGGGTCCTTGGCTTACAAGTGTGATCCTCCTTCAACCACAGTTCCGCCTACCACTGGAGACAGGGTTCGGTAAAGATTTTTTAAATGTTGCTTGCATATGGTACCATCATGATAGATGTGGGGTAGCTTTACTGTTCAAAATATTTAATAAACCAGAAAGTACATTTTTCTTGTTTGCTAGATATTTAGTGTTTAGTCTAGTAAAGAATTATACTACCATGAGTACTTTCAGGGCAGGGCCTGGGATTATTATTATTTTTTTCAATTGTATCTTCAGAGCGTAAAGCAGGGCTCTCAAACTGAAAATCCTATGGGGCCCATAGAGTACACAATAATGAATGCAGAAAAGGGTTGGTGTGGCCATGAGCAAACCTGGGAGCTCATGGCTTATTTCTAGGAGGCAGCAGCCGGCCAAGTCAGAACAGTGATAGCCCTACCAAAATACCGGGCGCATGCTGCCCAATAGTGATTTTTTTCAGGAGATGCTAGAAATAGAGATTTTAATGTGAAATCTCCTGCTTTTAAATATTGGCAGTCTGCTTCCAATTTTCACAAAGGAATGGTGCAGATCAACTGAACAAGACATACAGTCCAAGACCGAGGGTCAGATTCCATTTATGAACCGCCAGATTATATGTTAGATCTCTGACCCAGCACATAGTAGGTGTCCCACGGTATGAACTGGAGGAATTGCCTTTTCATTTCATAGATGGGGATATAGGATTCATGACTTGGGTCAGTGCTCCTTCGTTAAGTATAACCCAGCTACTAGTTGCTCCGCCACCTCCATGCCTTGCTGCTCGCTTTCATTAGAAAGCTATTGACAAATGTTTTCTCAATCAATTACTGTAATCAGTCAGCTGCAACATTTACAGGTCAAGAGAGCACATCGACAACTGTCAGTAGGCCAGATAATCATGATTCCCATTTGTCAAATTCACCACTTCCTTATTATATATGCATTCCCATCCAAAGAACAGAACCCAAGAAATACAAGGTTACTGCAAAATCTTTTAGAGAACATCTAGGAGGAATGAACTCATGATGGAAGTGGACCCAGCTGAAAATCTCACGGTCTCCCAGCCACTGCAAACAAGGCCCTGTAATAGAATAATTAACATGGACATGGGGATTTTACAGGATGGGCTCAGCTGTCTTTGACACAGAAGAGTAATATCCAGCATAAGAGAAATTAATATTTTTACAACCCCCAAATTTGGTGGTTTCTCGACACCTACCAGGCTGATATGAACTGTTGCTCTCAGCTTCCTGGAGTGACAGCAGCCAGGTGGGCAGGGAGAATAGGTCTGCCTTTCATTCACTTCACATATGAGAATCCTTCAGTCTGTATCCTTCGCTGAGTGACAGAATTTCCAGGGAAACCATATGGTGATTATTAAACATTTATATAATGCCATCTGTATACTCAATGCCTCATGAATCATAAATGAAACAAGGGCGCTTCTCAGTTGGCTGAGAATTTCTGTAAAAACTAAGCTAGGAAAATGGGAGAAGGATGAGCAGGCAGGGCCTGTCATGTGGGATAGTTGAGTAGAGCAGAAAGGAAGTGTGGGCCCCCGGGGGAATCTGCAAACATTAGGGGCTGAGTGGCTTTGGGTTTAGCAGGAGCAGAGAGGCAGTGCCAGGGATATCAATAGTGGTGATAATAATAGTCATTGTAATAGTACCAACTTTTATTTTTGAAGCACTTACTATGGGACGGATTAAAGAGTCAAGTGTCTTGTATACACAATTTTGCTTAATTCTTACTACCACCATATAAAGAAGGGATTACTATTTCATCATATAATATATATAGACTAGCTTGCCTGACGTGGTGGTGCAAACCTATAACCCGAGCTACTTCAAAGGCTGAGACAGAAGGATTGTAAATTCAAGACCAGTCTAATCAACTGAGTGAGACCGTGTTTCAAAATAAAAATTAAAAAGGGCTGGGGATGTAGTTTAGTGGTAGACGGCCCTGATTCAACTCCCAGTACTACAAAAACAAACACAAAGGTTACATGACTCTCTCCCAACCCTAAATCCGGGGGAAATGTTACAAAGATGGAATTCAGACACATTTTCAAGACCTCAAGAGTGTGTAGAGAGTCGTGAGACACATGAACAATCAGTATACTTCTGAATTCCTCTTGCCACTTGCCCCCTTGGGTGCCATGACTGTGACACAAACAGGAGCAAAGGTCACTCTTCATAGCATTTTTCTTTCTGAATCTTGTGTCTGAATCCCTCCTTAAATGGCTGATTGGTTATTGTCCAGCAGAATAATGAATATATTAGTGATAATAATAACTATAAAAATAATAATGACAAGTCCTATTAGTTGAGTGCTTGCCATGGATCAGGAATTGTTGTAAGTCAGTTGTAGACTTTATCTTCTTGGCTAATAATCATGACAATTCTTTGTGCTAGGGACTTTTATACTCATAGTACACCTAGGAAAATTTGCACTCAGAGAAAATAAGGAATTTGCTAAAAGAATTTGAATTTGGATTTGGTCTACTCTAAACATTGAATTATAGGGTCATTGAGCTATTCAATTATCAGTGAAAGTAGAAAAGTTGGGAGTCAAATAATACAATTGCTTCCAATGAAAAGATTCCAGAGAAAGTAGGAATTTGTGAAAGTTTACCAGGTAGAGAGAGGAAGAGGCCAAACTTGACCCTGGGTGGACTGATTCCTTTCCAAGTGCTCCTGTGCGACTGTTGTGTTATTTTGGGGGAAAGCAAAGCAGAAGCCAAGAGTTGTCATATAGTTGAAACTAACAAACAAACAAGCAAAAACACATACACACACAAAAACAAACAAAAACCAAAACAAACAAACAAACAAAAAACTCAACAAAAACATAAGGAATCCAGGATGATATTAACACCAGGACTTTGGAGAGTGATCTAGACTTAAAAACCACATCACATCATTGTCACAGCTGAGCTGCTGCAGGTGGTTCTGACAGTGGTCATTAGGATGAGCAAATAAACGATGGAAAGGGCAGGAACAATAACCAGTGATTAAGTGGTAGCAGATAGACACAGACCTGGTCTGGTTTACTCAGTCCATTTTTCCAAGGGAGAAAGTCATCAGTCTCGGAGATTTCTCCACCCAATACAAGGATCTCTAATTTATTACATATACATCTTAGGCTGGAGTTTTAGAGTAATATGATTTTTTATTTATAGGGGAATTTAAATATGGCATTTTTCAAAGTGTAAACTTCAGATCTAGCCTATCAGCTGAAGTCATAAATCACAGCTGCTTCGTTTCCAAATCATTAGGGAGACTGAAAGCTTGAAGTATTTAATTTATCCAAACCACATGGGGTAGTTTATCATGGTGCATGATGTACCATTTTTTTTTTATTTCAGTGCTGACTAGTAAAATTTTGAACAAATCATACTAAGTTTGTGGGTGTATGGAAATAACACAAATCTTCTAAACATCCCAGGAGTAGATAACAGAAGAATCCCTATAAAAATTTTACAAAAATGAACATTTACATGATATTTAGAATATTTCTCTGATGTGACAGAGTCATTCATGTTAGAATCCCTTTTGCATGGAAAAAGTTTAGTTTTTAAGAGAGAAAAATGTGGTTTGAAAGATAGAAATGGGAGAAGTGAATGAAGAAGATAGATACAAAATAGGCTGGTTCTTTGGTCAGAACTAGCCTATTTTGTATCTATCTTCTTCACTTCTTCGGGTGTCCTCCCACCCTGACATACTAATAAGTTTTCTCTAGAAATCAAGAGGATACTATAGTACTTGCCTTGAAATTTATCTTAAATTAACAATAAAATATTTTACCTTCCTTGATGAGTAAGTCTTTTTTTTTTTTATTTGACTCAAAATTTTATCTGGTTTCAAGTTCATGACTAGAGTAGTCGTGCTATGTGTCTCTTTTTAAGCTAGGTGGTAGTTATTCCTTAGAATAACAAAGATTTATGATATGAACAAGGCCAAGCCTGGGATGGATGGCAGCCCAGATCTATTTTGGCTGCAAAGTCTTCAAGGTAAGCCCATCCCAGCACTGCTCAATGCTCTGCCTTTTAGAGAACAACAGACAGCTCTAGGGGGGAGTAAACAGATGTGAATGACATCTTCTCCTCAGCTTAAATAGGTCTATTTGTCTTCCAAGTTTGCCTCTGCACTTACCCAGTGTTTGCACTTTTGCACTGAAGTCTTCGTCTGCCCGGGCACTTCTGTAGCACTATTCTCAATAGCCAGGATGTGGAAATGATCCAAGTGTCTATCAACAGATGAATGAATAAAGGATCTCTCTCTCTCTCTCTCTCTCTCTCTCTCTCTCTCTCTCTCTCTCTCTCTCTCTCTTTCTTCTCCTGGAGATTGAACCCAGGGGCATTCTACCTCTGAGCTATACTCCCAGTCCAACAGGGTCTCACTAAGTTGTGGAGAGCCTCACTAAATAGCGGAGGCTGACCGTGAACCCACAATCCTCCTGTCTCAGCCTCTCAAATATTGGGATTACAAGTGTGCACCATCACGCCCGGCTTAGTCGATGGTTTCTGACTTGTTTCACAGTTTACATTGGGCTTCACTTTGCTTACCTAGAAACCCAAGGCAAAGGCACTGGAGCTGTCTAAGCTTAATGGCCTTCCAGTTAAAAAAAAAAAAAAAGTAAGGCTGAGCATGGTGGCACATGCTTGTAATCCCAGTACTTGGGAAGCTGAGACAGAAGGATCGCAGGTTCACAGCCAGCCTCAGCTACTTAGTGAGGCCCTCCACAATTTAGTGAGACCCCGTTTCAAAATAAAGAATAAAAAAAAAGACTAGGGTGTAGCTTGGAGGTAGAATGCCCCTCAGTTCAATCCCTAGTATGGCAAAAAGAAAACAAAACAAAACAAAACTATGTGTTAAGACTCAGTTTGGCATAGATTGGACCTGCAATTACTTTCCAAGTTTATTCTAAAATTTCAAGTGATGCTAAAACTTTCACGTGCAAAAATCTGTTTTATATCTGTCACTTTTTAAATCAAGAAAGTCATGAAATATTCTTGAGCCTCACTTTTCTTCTCTTCTCTGCAAAATGGAGATAAAAATATCTTCTTTTCTGATTTGAAATGATCAGATGAGATAGGGCAATGCAAAACAGAAGTACAGGGAATAGTAATACTGCTAATTATTTGGCTTAAAGTTAAAAGCTAACTTTGAACACGTGGCATAATCTTCACCACATCCTAAAAAGAGAAAAATATTATTATTCTCCTATACATAAGTAAAGTATTGAATAATAGGCTTCAGAGAAGCTAAGAACTTACCCAAGATCATGAGTCTCTTGGCCACCAATGCTGGGTAAAGTTGCCTGGCTTTGCAGTGGATCCTGAGGAAGCTCCAAGGGGTGTAAGATGACTCAGGGGTATAATCTTGACACTCAGCCATGGGACAGTTTGGAGGTTGCCTATGGCTGTGGGGATATTTTAGCTTTGGCTATATGTCCCTACACCTCCGGTCTGATGCATCTAATTGGAAACATTTTCAATAGACTGCAAACAGCAACCAACTCTAATTCAGTTTAAGAAGGAATTGAGAATACTTATATTTAAGAGGCACCTTCCATGTGCAAGGCAATGCTAAACCTTCATGTCTTTTACCTCATTTCAGTCTCTTAACAATGCTATGTGATCGATGTTAGCATCCATATTTATAAATCTAAAAAAATGAAAGTGCAGGGAAATATTTTTAAAAAATTTATCCTCTGCCTTGATTTATAAAGATCCAGTGACACACATTTACATGGTTGATTAGTAAAAGGGGGAAGAAAATAGGAATATAAATATAAAAGGCCAGAGTCATGAAAAATATGGGTTACAGAGGGGATGAGGATGAGAAGATAAGTTAGAATTAATGCAGATAGTATGCTCCAATAGTCCTGAGAGATGATAATTTGAGTCCTAGACAAACCTGTGAGCTTCCTGGAGACCGGAGCAAAAAGGAAATATGTTCAGTTACATTATTATAGTCTTGTTCCCCCAGGAACAGGAGAAACATGTATTTCAGTATGTCTGGAGCAAAAGAGCTTTACCTGGAAGGCAAGATGACTATGGCAACAGGCCCACAGAATCAATACCGGCTTTGGAACCCACAACTGCTTGTCTCATAACCCCATGCTATTATTTTACAAAAAGCTGTCTTCTGCTAGGTCTAGCTTGGAGAAAGGGTGCAGCTTACCCTATTTTCAGTCTGTATAGTTTTGCCTTTAGCATTCACCTTTCTTCAATATAATTGTTTTGTCATGAGTAGAAGGAAAATATATTAAATTTTAATTCCTAGTGTAGCATCATGTGGGCAGGTTGATTTATTTCCCCATACTACTTAGGCAGGCTTGCCTTCCCATGGAAGGATGGGGTTGAAAGAGAGAAAGGGGGGAGGAGCGAGGAGACAATTCATGGCAGTGTTTTTATAAATGGGCAGATGTATAGGGATGGTGAGGGCAGGGAATGGCATGACATGAGTTAGGGAGTGAAAGAGAAGGGCAGAAAGAAATGCAAATGAGGTGGCAGAACCTGCTGAGCCCACGCCCTACCCTAAGGAGAGAGAAAGGCTGCAAGCAAGTAGGTCTCTAGATGTGGATTCAGGTGGGGATAAGTGACCCAAGGACTGAGCAGGTGCTCAGCACTCTGCCCTATTGTCCTTCCTTAGCTTTGTCACAAAGATCCCAACAGGGAATCCTGGATAGCTTAAACATCACCACATGGCTCAGGATGGAGTGAACTTCAGAGTTCAACACATATGATTCCATTTCCAGTTCTTTTCTAGCCTTGTGAATGTCCCATGCCACCCCCTGACTCTGAATATCAGGTTTTGGTTTTTTTTTTTTTTTTTTTTCTTCTATGGTGTGGACATAAGCATCCTTTAGCTTCTCTGAAGAGTCATTCCATTGATGAAAATAAAAGCCTTTCGGAAACTGAAAATGGTGCAGCTGGTGAATGAGTTTTTTTTTTTTCTTTTTTCTCTCTTTTCAGGATTTCTGCTTTTGCAGACCAAAAGTGAGGCTCACAATGTTCATGTAGAGTAAGCAAAAAATAAAACAAAATACATGCAGGAAATGTAGTTCAGAGGTAGAGTATTTGCCTAGCATGTGTGAGAACCTGAATTCAATCTCTAGTAACACAAGAAAAAAAAATAGCCAGGAGTGGTGGCCTATAATACCAGTAATTGAGAGGCTGAGACAGGAGGATTGCAGATTGAAGGAAAGCCTCAGCAATGTAGCAAGACTCTTAGCAACCTAGGAAGACCCTGTTTCAAAATAAAAACTTAAAACAGGGATGGAGGTATAGTTGGAGGCAGAATGTCCCTGAGATCAGTCCCCAGTACCACAAAAAAACCAAACCAAAACAAAACAAAACAAAAACCCCACAAAACAAAACAACTCCCCCCCCAAAACAACAAGTAAGTGTTAATTTGAATGAATGAGTCAGTCAATAAATGCAGAGTGGGGACCTTGTCTCCAAGTGGGCTCAGCCCTATGCCAGACATTGTACAAGCTTCATTACTATTTTCTAGTAAATCACCTATTGTGAGGTAGATATTGGGATTCTTGTTGTATAGGTTAGAAAAACAAGGCTTAGAGAATTGACTTGATGACTGATCCAGGTTCAAGCTCAGTCCACATTGTATGACTCAGGATCTTCCCATCCAGGAAGACAGTTGGAGATCCATCAAAGGTGCTGGTCACCAAGCTTTTCTAAATAATGCCTCAGCTCTGGAGGGAGTTAGTGCCCAGAGTACACGATGGTGTAATTGGCAGAAAAAAGATTGATTTAACAAGGTAGGGTTTGAAAAGCTTCCTGTCAGAATATCTGTAAGTATGTTCCTGGAGGAATGGAGAGTGAGCAAGGCCGAGAATATGAAGCTGGCCCTGATGCCTGATTACTTGGGATAGGGTGACTGTGAGCACAGAGATGGCAGGAGATGGAAGAAAAGTAAGACTACCTAGATTTCCTATCAATTCTCTACGTTACACATAGCTTATTCAACTTTCCCCTTTCTCCAACACCTGTCCACTGCCCTGGTCAGAGGCAGGGCTCCTAATCTCTCACTGAGGTTCCTATGATAGCTCAATTTATCTTCTCTGGTGGTGATAGTGATCTTTGGAAAGGTAGATCTTACCATGTCACTTCTGGGCCAAACTCTTTGCTGACTTCCCATTACTTTTGGAAGAGCAAGAGTTGGAACTCTTCTCCTGCCATCTATAATGGTTTGGATTTAAAATGTCCCCCTAACCCTCATGGACAAAGGAAGGGCCACCTTCCCCTTCCTGCCTTAGCTTCTGAGTTCCCCATGACATCCTCAGCATTGTTCCTGCTCCCTGACATTCTGAGCATATTTTCTCTTCTGAGCTTTTGCCATTTCCTTTGCCTCATCTCACCGTCCTTTTCTTTCCTCTATAAAATCCTCTTCATTCAAGGGGCAGCCTCATTGTCAACTAGTAAGATGCTTTAGTCAGTCTCCATCTCCTCTGTGCTGCCACTGGGTCTCATTGGTAGACTTCACCTTTTCGCTTATAGAAGAATTGTCTGACTGGTTTTACAATGAGCAGACTTGAAATGTGTCTTTTTGCAGCTCATTAGGATCCTTGAGGTTGAAATCTCCATCTTTTTCATCTTTGTGTCCTTATACATTTAGCATGGTACCTGGTACATGACAGAGACAGGACATACAGTTGTGGAAGTAAATGTGGATTAACTGTTAAATTATCATCAAATGGTAGAAAATAAAAACCATGCTAGTTGTTTTAACAGAGTATTTAATATAGGAAGTTGGTTAAATAAATATGGGGAAGGAAAAGGCAACAAAACAGAAAACAACCAAAGTGAAGTTACTGCAGGAAGTAATCATTAGCCCTACATATATAAAAAAGATAAGGTCTATCAGATCCAGGAATTTTAGAAAAGGAATCTTGTAGAGAATTGAGGGGAGGGTGTGGCCCAGAATGTTGATACTGTACTTATTTTGTTCCTTGAGCCTCTGTTTAATAGTCTCTTATTAATGAGGGCTTCTATAATGGTTTGGATTTAAAATGTTACACAAAGTAACAATGTTGGAAGCAAGGCTTAGTTGTTAAGGAGGGGTCCCTGGGGTGTGGCCTTGAGGGTTGCATGTGGTCTCTCTTCCCCTTGTTTGTCCTCTCTAGCTTTTGACATTCATGATGTGAGAGCAGAGCCTTGTGCCCGCCCTCTCTCTCCTGCCAGCTACCATGTCCTGAGCTTCAGACCTTGACCTCACATGGGCTGAACCCCAAATCTCCAAGTAACTGTGAGCAAATAAGTCTTCCTTCTTATAAGTCATGGGGTCAGGTCTTTTGGGTTATAGCAGTGAGGATGCTCTTCAAGACAGCTTCCTTGAATGTCCCTCTTAGAATTATACCTGCTTTCCTTCATCAGTGCCCTGCTGAGCCCTCTGCCCCAGATCCTTAGATCTATTTTATATTTGCCATGGCCTGATCCCTTAAATATATGAATGATGACTTGGTGGTAACTACCATTTATGGTAAAGTATCTTATTTTAATCCTGGTTTATTGTTTTTTTGAGTTGTGGGACTGTAAACATCTTACTTAACCTTTTCTTGGCAGTGAAATATGACAAGAGTGCACATGTAAGGTTTTTCATATTTTTATTTTGTTGCTTCTTTTTCAAGAAGTGAATGAAGCGTCATTCTTGAGCAGCCTATGCAGAGTGGCCAGCATGCATCAGGAGCCAGTTGACACTGTTTTCCATTTGATTGAATAAATTCCATTCTATAATTTATTGAGTTGTATTTTTAATTTTTTTTATATTTTAATTTTTTGTGGTCCTTGAGAATGAACTCATGTCATTCTACCTCTGAGCTACACCCCCCCCCACACACACACACTATTTTATTTTCTATTTTGAAATAGGGTCTCACTTAAGTTACTGCGTGCTGACCTCAAACCTGTGATTCTCCTGTCTCAGCTTTCCAAGTACTGGGATTATTACAAGTGTGCATTATTATGCCTGACAAATTCTATTATTCTAAAAATAATAAATAAATAAATAAATAAATTTAGATGGTCTCTTAAAAAGGAATACAAATCATGAATACAGAATTAATTGTGACAAGGAATAGCTACTCAGATAAAGAAACACAACAAATTACACAACAAATAAAGTTGACAAACATAATTAGTGTTAGGAAAATAAAAATAAACAATATTTTAATTAATTATGTTTTAAACACAATTTTATGAGACTTGACCTACAGTCTTTGGCTGCTTGTCTTTTGCTTTCCCCTTCTGATGACAATGATTTGCACTTATCATTTCCTTTAGAAGGAATCGGAAGCTGGCTCAGTCTTTCCTTCTAGATGGTTGACTGGAATTTATTGTTTATTATTGATGGTTGGGATGCATAAAACATATGACCTCACCCACAGGCAGACATGCTATTTGGAGCACTGCTAGAGATTCGCACCCTGCAAACATCGGGCTGCTCATACATTCTCGTTTGCAATTCTACTCTGAGGAGAAACAAATTCGTGATGCATTTATAATTGTCTCTGCTGCACAATCTGCATGTCCTGTCAGAAGAACTGTCATGCTTTCACTGGGCACCCTGACATTCTCCGCCGTCACCTTGCCGTTCACTGTTGTCCCCTTTCCAATTTACCAAATAAAGGCTTGTGTCTCCCACCCAGAATCATATCAGGAAGGGCTGTTCTGAGATGTGGAAGCCTCAGAGAGACTCTTCAAAATACTGTTCTTTGAAAAAGCCTCATATAATCAATGCCATAATCTTCTCTCTCTTCATGCACATACATCACAAAGAAATTTCTTTCCAATACATTTTAGTTCAAAAATAGGTATGAAATATACAAAATTTTAGCTTGTTTACTCACGTACTAAGTCAATATAGAGGAAAATATTTAAACTTGAAAAGACTTGTGATCACAGAAAATTGAATGGTCACAAACTTATAAATGTGTAGGTATATATACTCATACTATATATGATTTTGTTGTTGAGATGTATGTTGAAAAACCCTAAGGTAAGGCAATATAATATGTTCTAATGTATCTAACATTCCTTTTTTTTGGTACTCGGGATTGAATCCAGGGGCATTCTACCTCAGAGCTATACCTCAGTCCTTTTTTTTAAAAAAAATTTTGATGAGTCTGGCCTTGAACCTGTGATCCTCCTGTATCTACCTCCCAAGTATTAGGATTATGGGTGCGTGTCATCACTCCTAGCTTCAATATATCATTCTTTAGGGGAAGAAAATGAAGACATGTTTTCTAGGAAAAAAAATGAATATTATATGTACTTTCACCTGTCATAAAGTAGGTTATATTGAGAACAATTTAAATGGATGAAGGCCACATCAAATCACTATCACATTCAAATTCATGTCAGCACCATTAAGAATGATATAAATACTGAGATTTACAAAATATAGGGAATTATATCCTCTGCAACTTTAACAAAAAAAACTAATGATGTCATCTTTAAAATTTGTGAGGTGTAAGTAAATTTTTAAAAATCTTGCATTAGGGCATGTCTATAACTCATAAATAATGGCTCCTACAATGTCCACATTGTAACCCCTGGCTCTGCGAACATGTTGGGTTAAATGGCAAGGAGGAATTAAGTTTGCAGATGCAATTAATGTTGCTTTAGCCTGGAGAGACCCTTGGGACTTCTAACTCCCAGAACTGTAAGAAGATGGCTTTGATAGTAGTTTGTTTCAGTCACCGTAGGCAAGTAATACATGTATTAGTTAACGTAAGTTTTAATCTTGTGTTTAAAAAGAATGGAGCTTTTTATTTTGTTACTCCTCCAGGTAATAAGAATACTGAATTTAAAAGGACCAAGGCAATACCTTTTCATCTCAAGTCCATGCATAGAGCAATCAAAATTCCTAGAGCGATGGTTCTTTAACTCTGGTGGGCATGTACCAGCATAACCCAGAGGGCTTATTAAACCAGGGAGCTCTACTCCCCCACCTCTGAGTTTCAATGGGTCCGGGTGGAATCCAGATTTTGCCTTACTAGTTGTAGACCTGGTATTGCTGATGCTGCTGGTGTGAGGACCACAGGTGGGGAACCACATATTAAGGGCGCTGAGAACCAGAGGGAACAGACCCTGGAAGTTGGACTAATGTTAGAAATGTCACACATCAATACTTGTATGTTTTACTCACCCAAGTTCCTCTTTAGCCCTCACTTCGAGCTTATTTACACTATTTTGGATAATACAAAACTATCCTATTATCATTTTAAGCTTGTATCAGGTTCTAAGAATTACTGACAAATAAGGTGCTCTGGTATTTGTTAGCAATGAGCAACTTTGCAGTAATGATGGAGGAAAATGGGCTGCCTAAAGGTGGGAGCAGGTGAGAAGCCATAAAGTGCAGGAATATGAAGTTAAAATATTTAAGGGTCGGCCAGGTGTGGTGGCGCACGCTTGTAATCCCAGAATTTGGGAGGCTGAGACCGGAGGATCCGGGTTCACGGTCAGCCTCAGCTACCTAGTGAGGCCCTCCATAACTTAGTGAAACCCTGTTTCAAAATAAAGAATAAAAAATAGGGCTGGGGGTATAGCTCGGAGGTAGAATGCCCCTGAGTTCAATCCCATGTGTATGTGTATATATATATATATATATATATATATATATATATATATATATATTTAAGTGTCTTCTCCCATTTAGTAAGGAGGCAGTTATATTGCTCTGAAACTGCCATGCCCAATACAAAAGCCATTAGCCACATGTGGTTATTAAGCCCTTGCAATGTAGTCTGAATTGAGAGGCTCTTTTTATATATATCTACATGGAACTTTGAAGATTAGTTATGAAAAATAACGTAAAATACCTCATTAACACATTAACAATTTGTTTTTGGTAGTGGAAGCTGAATCCAGGTACATTCTACCTCTGAGCTACACCCTAAACGCTGTTTTTTTTTTTTTTTTTTTTTTTTAGAAACAGGGTTTCACTAAATGGCTGAGGGACTCACTAAGTTGCTGAGGCCATCTTTCAACTTGCAATCTTCCTGTCTTAGCTTCCCAAGTACTGGGATTACCGGCATGTGCCACCATACCCAGCCCTCATTAACAATTTTGAAATTTTGAATTGGTGTTGACATGGTACATAGTAGGATATATTGAATTAATGTATTATTAAAATTAATTACACTTGCTCCCCCTTTCTTTTAAAAAACATCGCTTCTAGAGCTGGGTGGGGTGGTACATGCCTGTAATCCTAGTACTTGAGAGACAGAAACAGAAGGGTTGCAGGTTTGAGGACAGCTTTAGCAACTTAGTGAGACCCTATTTCAAAATTAAAAATACAAAAGAGCTGGGGGTGTAGCTCAGAGGTAGAAAGCCCCTGGGTTCAATCCTTAATACAAAAAAGAAAATAAACCCCCAAACAACAGTAAAAAATGAAAAAGAAAGAAAAGAAAAAGAGCATAGCTTATAGAAAATGATACAAGAGAAAAACTTTATATTTCTATAGAGCAGTGCTACTTCTAAATGTGTTACTGTATTGCAGCATCTGCAGCATGGACATATGGACCCAGATCATGGTCTGTGGGAAGTATTTATTGTACATTTGCTGAAAGAATGAGTGAATGGTTAAGTGCATGGATGACAGAATACAAATATTTTGAAGCATTCAGTTTAAGAAGTGGGAAGATTTCTTTCAGAAATATTAACAGCAAAAATGGATAGGATTGTAGAATTTTTAGTCTCTTTAAAGGTTATTATAGCAAGCTTCAGTTTTCTGAAAAATACATGAACATGAGATGCCTTGTCCTCTAAGAATTCAGGATGGATGATCTACTACTGTCTTTAGATTTGAAATGTCTCTTTCCTTCCAAACAACACATAAATATTTAAATAACAATTGTACTGTAAGTTAGTAGCTCATGAATCATTTATTGAAAGGGCTTGGGTTTGACATACTTACCATATTTGAATTAGGAAGTGGGAGGATCTGAAGCAAAAAGTCCTGGACTTGCCGCTCAGAAGATGTGGAGTCTCTCGAATTTCCCATTGTTAGTCGCAGATGCCCCGACTCTAAGCCAGTCTCACCTTATGCAAATCACACCTTAAGCACATTGTTTCACAAGGTACATACTATAATTTTAGGTGTGCATGACATTTTTACTCTCTGTGTAGAAGCATGAAATGGTCTTGTGACTGGGTGCAAACTGAAAACAAGAATGTCAGTGGGTGGAGGGAGGAGGAGAAACTATCCTTTGTATTTGTTCTGTTCCCATGAAGATTCTTGCTGCTTCAGTTCGCACTGCTTATTCTGTGCTATTTCTGGGTAAGTCCCTCCTTTTAATTTTGTAGTGAAGACTGGAAAGCAACCAGGTGATAGCAAGAATACATGAAAGAGAGTTTAATTCGGAACTAAATATGTAAGTAAGGAGGCAATAAAAAGAAAGGCAACACATTTGCATTTCTGTCATTGCACTTCAATAATGAAAAGTATATGGTATATAATGTAAAAATATGCATTAAATGTCTGTAGTTGATTTGTCCATTGAAAGTTAGAGTAAAGTATAATATAATATAATGAAAAGTTTGGTGCTTTGGTTATATAAGTGGTATTTTACATGCTCAAGGGCTACATGTGGCTGATGGCTACCATGTTGGACAAAATATGGATAATTTCATCTCTGCAAATAGTTTCATTGAACAATGATGGATGAGTCAATTAATTCTCCTATCTTTTCTGAGCTTCCTTCCTTCCTTCCTTCCTTCCTTCCTTCCTTCCTTCCTTCCTTCCTTCCTTCCTTTCCTTCTTTCCTCTCTTCTCTTCCCTTCTCTTTCCTTTTATTCTCCTTCATCCTTTCTCCTCCTTTCCTCCCTCCCCCTCCCTCTTCCTCCTCCTCCTCCTC
>PVLC010006521.1:20000-68815 GCA_004027655.1 Graphiurus murinus | reverse complement strand
TTTTTTTTTTTTTTTTTTTTTTTTTTTTTTTTTTTTTTTTTGCGGTACTGGGGGTTGAACTCAGGGGCATTCTACCTCCGAGCTATACCCCCAGCCCTATTTTTTATTCTTTATTTTGAAACTGAGTCTCACTAAGTTGCGGAGTGCCTCACTAGGTAGCTGAGGCTGGCCGCGAACCCGGATCCTCCGGTCTCAGCCTCCCGAATGCTGGGATTACAAGCGTGCGCCACCACGCCCAGCTACAGTGTAGTATTTCAACATAAGCATATAAAGTACATGGGTCAAATTAGGGTAATTAGTTTTTTCCTTCTCCTTATCATTTCTTTATGTTGGGAGCCTTCACATATCTCTTCCAGATCTTCATAGAATATATAATAAGTTACTATGAACTACACACACACACACACACACACATACATACATACATACATACATACATACATACAGTTTGTGTGTATGTATGTGTATGTGGTGCTGGGGACTGAACCCAGGGGCATTCTACCTCTGAGTTACAGCCCCAGTCCTATTTTTTATTTTGAAACAGGGTCTCGCTAAGTTGCTAAGGAGCTTCTCTAGATTGCTGAGGCTGGCTTCAAACCTGCAATCCTCCTGTCTCAGCCTCCCAAATACTGGGATTACAGGCATATGCCACCATGCCCAGCCTCATCTAACCACATTTTGGCTCCTGTTATCTGACCCCTCCTTAATTCCTCTCCCCACAATCTGAATATTTTCTGAAGTCTAGTCTCATACATCCATGTGTCCTCTGAGATCCAGACCACATATGTGTAGACCTCATACCTAGTGTCTTCTGAGGTTACCCATAATTCTATATGTTTGTATCAGCCAGCTTTCTGTCTCTGTAACAAAATACCTGAGATATCAACTTAAAAAGCAGAAAGAGTTAAGCATGGTGGCACATGCCTATAATTCCAGCACTTGAAAGTCTGAGACAGGAGGATCACAGGTGCTAGGACAGTCTCAGCAATGTAGTATGACTCTCAGCAACCTAGTAAGACCCTATTTCAAAACAAAAATTAATATCCCACAATTCTCTTTGAGGGCACACCCCCATGACCTAAAAACTCTCACTAGGCTCAACTTCTTAAAGGTTTCCATCAGCTCCCAATAGCACCAAACTAAGAACCAAGTATTCATAAATTACACTGCCTAGCCAGGCACAGTAACACATGCCTATAATCCCAGTAGTTGAGAGGCTGAGACCGGAGAACTGCAGGTTTGAGGCCAGCCTCAGCAACTTAGCAAGACCCTCAACAACTTAGAGAGAGACTCTGTCTGAAAATTTAAAAGTAAGAAGGACAGTCGGGCGTGGTGGCGCACGCTTGTAATCCCAGCATTTGAAAGGCTGAAACCGGAGGATCCAGGTTCACGGCCAGCCTTAGCTACCTAGTGAGGCACTCCGCAACTTAGTGAGACTCAGTTTCGAAATAAAGAATAAAAAATAGGGCTGGGGGTGTAGCTCGGAGGTAGAACACCCCTGAGTTCAAACCCTAGTACCGCAAAAAATAAATAAATAAATAAAAGTAAGAAGGATTGAAGGTATGATTCAAAGGTAGGATACCCCTGGGTTCAATCCTCAGTACCACAAAAAAAAAAAAAAAAAAAAAAAAAAAAAAAAAAAAAAAAAAAAAAAAAAAGACAAAATTCACACACAGCCTTTGAGAGACATTCCAGATCCAAACTATAGCAATGTCTTCTAAGGTCCAGGGCTATATATATTCAGTTACCAATCTCCAATTGGATGATCCAACCAAGGACATCTCATTCAGCATCTCTAAAACTATCTTTTCTCCCAAATCGACCACCAGCATGGTCCATCTGAGAAAAGAAAGCTAGACAGTTGCATACCATATTAGATACCTCCTTATCCACCATCCTCTACATCTGATGATCACCAAGTTCTGTGGATTGACCTCCAAAACATCTTTCCAATGCTTTCATCTTCACTTGTCCGTGCTAGACCATACCATCACCATTTCTATCCTGGACTATGCAGTACCATCCTCATTGGTCTTCCCACATGCACACTTGCACCCTTCCAATCCATTCCCTAGCTTAAATTTCTTCAATGGCTTCCCATTATTTTGCATCCTGAATGAGTCTCTTTACGGCCTGACCTTCTAAATTCTTCCTCCACCATCTTCCCTGGACCTTCTCTACAGCTCCCTGACTTTCTCTCTGCTCTGTGAAGATGCAGCACTCTTTCCTGATGCAAAGCCCTCAGACACATTCTTCTCTCTACATAATACTTACCTGTCTGTCCACTTGACCAGGTTAGTCCTTCCCCAACTACTGCAATATTTTTACTATCACAGTAGATAAGTACAAAGCATATGTTTGTACGTAGGAATTCATGAGATCACCCCCAGCTAGAGATAACCATTTTTGAGCTCTGTCCCACCCCTAAATCTGGCTGTCCCTGACATTTAAGGAGAGCAATTTCTTAGCTGATCTATAACTCATTTTCAACACTGGGCCCCAACACGCCTATTGGTAGATATGGCCCAGAATAATGGTTCTTAAAGTGTAGTCCTTAAATGGCAGCATCAGTATCACCTGAAGGGTTAGAAACATAGATCATAGCCAGGCATGGTGGCACATGCCTATAATTCCACTACTTGGGAGGCTGAGACAGGAAGATCACAGGTTTGAAGCCAGCCTCAGCAATTTAGCAAGGCTCTCAGCAATTTAGTGAGATTAAATGAGAAATGTATGCATGTATGCCTTTACCAGCTTGTACCTAACAAAGATGTATGATTTCAATGTACCAATTAAATAAAAAAAATAAAAAGGTCTGGGGGTGTAGCTGAGGGGTAGAATGTTCCTGGGTTCCATCCCCAGCACCACAGGAAAAAAATACACACACACATCATCATCATCATAATCATCATCATCCCCAGCAGGGCATGGTGACATATGCCTTGTAATCCCAGTACTTAGGCGGCTGAGACAGGAAGATCACAGGTCTGAGGCCAGCCTCAGAAACCTAGTAAGACCCTCAGCAACTCAGTGAGACTCTGTTTCAAAATAAAATTAGAAGTGCTAGTGGTATAGCTTGGAGGTAGAATGCCCTGGGTTCAATTCTTGGTACCCCCAAATAATCATCAGCCCCAGACCTGCTGAATCAGAAACTCAGGTGGGGCCCAGTCACGTAGTGCTTTTCAGGTACTCCAGGGGCTACTGACACACACTCAAGTGTAAAAATCGCTGGTCTAGATGATGTTGTAGATAACTCCTGCTCATCCCTCAAATCTCTCACCTCTGCAGTCTTCCCTGTCGCCCACAATAGGTCATATCCCCTGCTGTTTATTTTCATAGCACAAAGTGCTTCTCTATAATACATACCCCGAGCACTACCAATTAAATATTTGTGAAATCATCTGTTTCATGTTATAGCACACTGCAATTTCTACGAAGCCAAAGACCAATTTTGTCTTATTTGCTTTGATTTGTAGTGCACGGAGAAATGAGGGGCTTGGGGGAGAGATTTTAACAAAAGTAAGGAAATAGTCTTTCCCTTTGACAAGCCCTTGAGGCTTTAAAAATATCAGGCAACCAGGCATGCTGGTGCGTGCCTTTAAACCCAGCAACTTGGGAGACTGAGACAGAAGGATCACAAGTTCAAAGTCAGCCTGGACAAACTTAGAGAGATCCTGGCTCAAGATAAAAGCTAAAAAGGACTGGGGGTGTAGCTCTGGGGTAGAGAATACCTGGATTCAATCCCCAGTACCATGAAAAAAAATCTAGTCGACCTGCTCTTTGCCTAGACACTTGGCAGCCTAAGTTTATTTGAGACTAGGTGCACAGAAGGTATAGCTCAAAGGGGAGACTCACCGAAGCCGAAGCCGAAGCCAACAACAAAGGCCAGAAGTGAGAGCTGAGCAGTGTGATAATTGATCATCCAAACTTCACATCCAACAACCAAGACCCTCACGACTTGAAATGGTTTTCAGAGCACTCCGCTGGTCCTAAATGCCAAAGTGTTGTTTAGTTAACAAATACTAAGTGCGGTTGGAGCTTACTCCTGAACTTTCAGTGGTTTAACTAAATAAAGGCTATATTGCTTACATCACTTGTCCATCGAAGTGGCATGGGGCGGTGGGGGCATCTGCTCTATACAGACACTCAAAAGGCCAGCTTTCTCCCATCTTGTAGATCTGCCCTTCTTTATGCCTACCAAGTACTCTTCGCTTAACTCTGTTTTTGTTTTTGTTTTTTCTTTGTGGTACTGGAGAATGAACCCAGGGGCATTCTACCTCCGAGCTACATTCCCAGTCCTATTTTTTATTCTTTATTTTGAAACAGGATCTCACTAAGTTGTGGAGAGCCTCACTAAGTAGCTGAGGCTGGCCGCGATCCAAGATCCTCCTGTCTCAGCCTCCCAAGGACTGGGATTACAAGTGTGAGCCACCATGCCCAGCTCCACTTAACTATGGACAGAGAAAAGGAGCAAAGGCAGCACATGGAAGGGCAATAATGAGCCAGGCCTGGATGGAGTGCACATCACACACGCTCAAATTTGATTGGTCAGAACTTAGTCACATGGCCACACTTAACTGCTAGGGAAGCTAGAGCCCAGGAAGAAGAGAATAAAGACATTGATAAAAGTTAGTAATCTTAGCTGGCTATGGTGGCACACACCTGTAATCTTAGTGACTTGGGAGGCTGAGGCAGGAGGATTGCAGGTTCAAGGCCAGCTTGAGCAACTTAGCAAGACTGTGTCTCAAAATAAAAGGTAAAAAAGGCTGGGAGCCGGGTGTGGCGGCACACATCTATAATCACAGTACTTGAGAGGCCAAGACAGGAGGATCACCAATTTGAGGCCAGCCTCAGCAGTTTAGCAAGAACCTCAACTTAGTGAGACTCTGTTTTGAAATATAAAGAAGTAGGCCAGGCATGGTGGCACATACCTGTAATCCTAGTACTTGGGAGGCTGAGACAGGAGGATCACAGGTTCAAAGCCAGCCTCAGCAACTTAGTAAGGCTCTCAACAGCTTAGCAAAACCCTGTTTCCAAATAAAATGTAAAATAGGCTGGAAGTGTAGCTCAGAGGTAGAATGCCCCTGGGTTTAATCCTAAATGCCAAAAAATAAAGGGCTGGGGATGTAGCTCAGTGGTAGAGCACCCTAGATTTAATCCCTGATACCACACACACATACACACAAAAGTTAGCAATCTTGCTATATTCCTCCCTTCTGGTCATCAAATATCCATTTCAGGCTTTATCTCAGACATGAACCATACTCGTCTTCTTCCCAGAGAAATAAAATCAAAGTGTAATCTATGAAATGCATCCAGATAAAAGATCATTATCTCTGGGGAATGTATCATCTTCTCCATTAGGGTAGGTATATTTGTGACTCTTCCTGCCACCCCGTGAAGAAGCAGGATCATGGGCCAAAGGGTTCTCATGGCCATAGCGTGTCAGTGGGCTGGGTCTACAGGAGCCCTTGGCTTCCCACTGCATACAGCCTATCATGTGGCCAAAAGGACTCTTTTTCCCCCATGGCCTGTGGGCAGGCTGATGGCTGGCTGGTCCCCTGTTCCCTAGCATGAAGCAGTGTGGGGGCCAAACTGACTGGGGGACATCTAGTGGGTCTGGAGACAGTCAAAACATGGTATGTGTTAGGCTGCTTCATCTCCTTCTGATGAAGGCCACTGTTGTATGAAAAACAACTAAGCATGTTCTTGAAGATGCCATCTTGTCTTCCCTAACTCTGAGCCCTGGCTAGCTGCCACCTTTGTCTGCTTTGGGCCTGAGACTGTGCACTGCACTGATGTCCGATGCCAAAGTCTCTTGTGGAGCTTGTGGGTACTCAGCCGGCCTTCACTAGGCATAGAGGTGGAGGCCTCTTGTGTTCAGGGTGCTGCAGCTGAAAAAGAGGCATGCGTCACCCACTCCTTGGCTCCTTGGTTCTTTGGATTGACCAGATCGAACCTGCAATTTCTTGGCCCCCAGCCTCCCTGTGTGGTGAGGAATGAGGTTCTTTCCAGCAATTCTACTGTGTATAGCTATGCATCTGACAGCCATATTGACCTCATGTGTAGGGTCAAGATGCCTTCCTACTCACTGTATTTTGAGGAACCATGAGCCCTTTCAGTTACCACCATAATTGTATGTTGGTGTCCTGTTGGGTCTTTCTGTCAGAAATCTAGCCAGCCACCCATTAGGGTTTTGTGGGTCATCTCAATACCCCCCACTTGCCTTTGTTCTAGGAAACAGAGGGTCAACCAGTCATCAGTGAGCCACATGCTATGGAAATGAGAGCTCTTTGGGCTACCGTGCAGACTTGCCACAGAGCTGAAGGCCCTTCTGGTCCCAAGCCACAGGTATACTGTGGAGGTATGAGCTCTCTTGACCACCGTCCTTCCATCCACCCTGGTGTATCAAGAACCCTTTCAACTCTCTACTGCTCACCAGCTAGATGGGATCAGAGGCATTTCTGGGCACCAGCCATCCTTAAATCCATGAACCTTCAAGGGCCCAGCTATGGCAGAGAGGGGAACTAAAAGACCCATCCTCGGGTCTCCAGAGCACTGTCTTTTGACAATTGTCTTTCCTGCATGCCGGTGTCCCAGAGGGCCTTCTGGTACCCACCTGGACTCCCTAAGAGAGTGCCATAGGTCATTTCAGTCCCCAGCGTCTCACATGCTACAGAACCAAGTGCCCTCCAAGAGACGGCCCTGCACAAGTGTTATGCTGATGAGAGTTTTCCCCTGGCCTCGGGCCACTTGCCTTCTGTGAAAGTGACATCCATTCACCCACCATCTTTCCCACATGCCAGGGCCTGATGGCTCTTCTGGCTACCTATCTGTGCCCACAACAGGGTTCTGCCAACCCTCAAGTCTCCCAGCATGCGCCCATCCTTAAGCCAGAGTCCATTCAGTGCATGCTCCCAGGGTGCTGGTGGCAAGAAGGCCCCAGCTTTCTCATTTGCTTGGGAGCTGGGAGAACGGACTGGAGACCCTCATGGCCACTGACGTGCCTGTGAGCTAGTATCCTCTGAGCCTTTCTGATGACTGGCCTGCCCAGGTGCCACATACTGGCCAGTCCTTCTAGGCTTCAGCCTACATTCATCTGGGGGCTAAAGGCAATTCCCAGCTCAGGTGACCTGAGTGTTGTGGAAGCCAGAGCCCCCGGTGACTTTTCATCCTTTTCTTTGAATGGTGTCCTACTGGCCCTCTGGTCACCAA
The DNA here is from genome assembly GCA_004027655.1 of Graphiurus murinus. Lineage (NCBI taxonomy): Eukaryota > Metazoa > Chordata > Mammalia > Rodentia > Gliridae > Graphiurus > Graphiurus murinus. The sequence continues at coordinate 61,600 of PVLC010006521.1, read as the reverse complement.
TCCGCCTTCTCACTGGGACTCTGAGACTCATTTCAGCCCCCACCCTGCCCGTGTGCCAGGGAACTGAAGGCTCTGCAGTCACCAGCCCATCTACAAGCTGGAGAATGAAGAGCGCTTTCGGCCAACATCCCTTCGGGCCACTGACGGGCCTTGCACAAGTGCCATGGTGTCATGTCAGTCGTCGGCCTGCCCTGATGCCTTTGTCTTCCAGGCTCCCTCCCACATACCTCTGGAGAACTGAAAGTCATTCCGGCTGTCAGCCCACCCGAGTGCTGTAGATACAGAGTGCATTCTACCACCACTGTTCCCTGGCACCGGTGGCCTGGGGAGACCTGCTCCACAGCAGCCACCTTAATGCCAAGGATCCAGTTACCCTACCAGTCCCTGATCTGCCAGCAAGATGTGCTCAGCGGTCACTTCCAGCCACCAGCCTACAAATGTACTGGGGAGGCCTCAGGGAGAGAGCCTGCCCATTTGCTGTGGAATCTACAGCCCCATCCTCTCCCATGTTGTTTCTCCAGGACCTTTTGGCCACCATTGGTCCCACAGCCAGTCCCATTGATCAGTGACCTGGGGGAACCTCCCAGCCACCAGCCAACCTGTGCATTAGGGCTACGGGAGTCCTTTGGGCCTCCACACTGTCCACATGCTGGGAAAGAGCCTTCGTAGTGCAAAAGTAGTCACAAGTCATGCATATGAATGGGCATAGTCAGATTTGGCCCACAGGTATAGATTTCCATCCAGTAATCTATAGTACTAGAAGTCTAGTTTTAGCTAGGTACATGGTGATACAGAATAAATACTACACTTCTACACCTCCCTTCCAGCTAGATGTGACAGCATGTCCAAGTCCTGGTCATGAGCAGTATGCAACTCCTAAACCATGCCCAAAAGGGGTGAAAGGTGACCTTTTCTTCCCCTCCTCCATCCTATGACTGGAACACAGGCATGGGTTATCGTGGGCCATATAGATGAAGGCAACACCCTAGGGACAAAATAGTAGCAAGACAGAAAGAGCCTGGGACCTCTGCGACTTCCTAGAGTAGAGCCACCATATCAACTCCAACTTACATGAAAGCGAAATAAACTTCCAACTTGTTTAAACCACTGTTGTCACTGAGTCACATGCAGTCCAATCTGTATCCTAATGAATGTGCCTGATTGCACCAAAAATGAAGGCGCTAGTTCAATCCAACCTCCCGATGACAAATTAAAACCAAAGTTGGGATCCAAGCATGAGAGTAAGAGTAGGAAATAGCTCTTGAATCTCTAGACTTCTCTCCATCTCCTGCACTGCCATCTTCTCTCTTTCAGGCCGCTGCTGCTCAACAGCTTAGTGCCTTCAATGGTTTTCCAGTGCATCAAAACCATAGATCAGAGAGCCAGGCGTGGTGGCACACACTTGTAATCCCAGTACTTGGGAGGCTGAGACTGGAGGATCTGGGTTCGAGGCCAGCCTCAGCTACTTAGTGAGGCTTTCTGCAACTTAGTGAGATCCTGTTTCAAAAATAAAGAATAAAAAATAGGACTGGGAATGTAGCTCGGAGGTAGAATGCCCCTGTGTTCAATCCCCAGTACCCCAAAAGAAGAAAAAAAAACATAGATCAGAAACCAGGTATGGCAGTGTGTGCCTGTAATTCCAGTACTTGAGAGGCTAACACAGGAGGATCACAGGTTTGAGGCCAGCAAGACCCTGTTTCAAAATAAAAAAGGGTTGGGAGTTGTGGCACACACCTGTAATCCCAGTGCTTAGGATGCTGAGACAAGAGGCTCTCAGGTTCGAGACCAGCCTTCTCAACTTAGCAAGGCCCTCAGCAACTTAGCAAGACCTTATTTCAAATAAAAACCAAAATAAGGCTGAGTGTATAGCTCAGAGGCAGAATGCCAGTATCAAAAAATAAATAAAGGCCAGGCATGGTGGCATACATTTGTAATCCGAGTACCTGGGAGGCTGAGACAAGAGGATTACAGGTTTACAGCCAGCCTCAGTAATTTAGCAAGGCCCTCTGCACCTTAGGGAGATAAAAAAAAAAGTAGGGCTGGGGGTGTAGACCAGAGGTAGAACATCCCTGGGTTCAATCCTAGTGCCGAGAGAGAGAGAGAGAGAGAGAGAGAGAGAGAGAGAGAGAGAAAGAGAGAGAGAAAAAGTAAGTTAAGGGTGTAGCTCAGCATTCAATCTCCAGTAACCAAACAAACAAACAAAACCCCATAGACCAGGCTCACAAACACAATCTTCTAGTTCTCCCATCTGCCACTCTCCCTGGTCTCAGGCACACCAAACTCACCTCATTCTCCCCACTCTCCCCACACCATCCTTCCATCTGTTCCATTTGCCATGCTCTCTCCCTGGTGTGTCTATCTCTCTCCTCTCTCTTCTGTCTTCTGTTCTCTCTCTCTCTCTCTCTCTCTCTCTCTCTCTCTCTCTCTCTCTCAGTTGTTACTTCTGTCTGCATTGCTCTTCTTCCTCACCCTGGTCACCGAGTTAACTCCAACCTACCTTTCAGATCTCAGCTCCAACGTCACTTCCCGACCTGGCCTCAGTGAAGGTCGCATTTTGGGCTCTCCTGTCAGCCAAAGGCTTGTCACAGTTACAGTTCTCCATTTGCTTTGGGATGATTTGATTAACTGTAAACTCTGTAGGGTAGGGGCCATATCATTTTCTGCTCACCACTATATGTAGGGTTCCCATAAAGTAGTCAAATGAATTATTATATATAATCCCCTATTTCAAAGGCAAAGTAACATACTTCATAACAGAATTTGGTTTTATTCTATGTCACCTTGGATTAGGTGTAGTTTCATAGAACAGGAAAGAAAAAAAAAAGATGAAACCGGATGTGGTGGAGAATACAGGTTCAAGACCAGATCAGCAACTTAGTGAGACCCTGTTCTAAATAAATAAATAAATAAATAGGACTAGGGGTGTGGTTCATAGGTAGAACGTCCCTGTTTCAATCCCTAGCAGCACAAAAGAGGAAAAAAAAGGCATGGTGATACACCCTTGTAATCCCAGTACTTGGGAGGCTGAGACAGGAGAATCACAGGTTTGCGGCCAGCCTCAGCTACCTAGTGAGGCACTCTGCAACTTAGTGAGACCCTGTTTCAAAATAAAGAATAAAAAATAGGGCTGGGGGTATAGCTCGGAGGTAGAATGCCTGTAGGTTCAATCCCCCCCCCCAAAAAAAGACAATTGCCTCAATCAGAAGAGGGGTATATGTCCCTTTCATATGAAATAGGTCTGGAAAGCAGAGATTTGGGACTGGAATAGGATAGCTCTATGAGGTTTCCAGGGACCCAGGCACCGTCTGGTCAACCATTCTGTCATCCCTAGAATGGAGATCTTGTCTTCATGGTTCCATATGGCTGCTAGAGCTCCATCACATCTATTTCAGGTAGCAAATTTGAAAAATAGAGAAAAGGACCTGCCCCTCTTTTTCAAGGTGACTTTCTGAGAACATCACACAAAATGTGTCCTTATCTAGAATTTACGGAAATCAACCACTCCCTTACTGAAAGAGAAGCCAAGAAATGTGGTCTATCAGCCGCACTACCATGTGCCCAGGTGAAAGTCAGGATTCAGTGACAACAGGACATAGGACACATCTTGTTTATCTACTTCTGTATAATAAACCACCCTAAAACAACAGCAACCCAAAATAAATAAATGTAACAAAAGCCATTTTATGATCTCTTCCAGATCTGTGAGTTGTGTGGGCTCAGCTGGGCAGTCCTTCTGCTAGTCTCACTTAAGGTCTCAATGCAATTACATTTAACTAAGGTGCTGGGACTCTTGGGATTGTCTCATGAAGCTCATGGTCCCTCTCTTCTAGGCGATCACAAATTCTAAGAGAGTGTCCAAAAGCACAAAGCAAAACTTTCCAGGTCTTCTCAAAACTTAAGTATAGTGTTACTGCACCGTCTTCTACTGGTCAAAGCAGTCACAGGGCCAGGACTAATTGAAGCACAGGAGAAATACACTTCTTTTCTCTGTGAGGGGGAGTGACACAAAATTTGCAGCCCTGTTTAATCCACCACCAGAAGAATGGATATTTGCAGGCAATTAGCAGTCTTTGTCTCATCCCTTCAAGACAAACCATTTAAAAGACTAAGAGAGGGTCATTGCTATATAAAACTCATGAAAAGAAACACTGGCCATTATGTTTAGAATCTAAGTAAATCAGAGTAAAACTAATGAGAATCTCGCAGCAGCCCTTTGTAGAGCCCTAGCACACTTTCCAAGCACACAAACCATGGCTGAAACAAATGCTTGAAAAATGAAAAAGGCTTGACCTCACTATTAATGAAAAAAATGCACAGAAAATGATAATACCCTATTAAGATTTCTTCATCAAGTTGGGCATGGTGGCACATGTCTATACTCCTAGCACTTGGGAGGCTGAGACAGGAGGATCACGGGTACAAGGTCAGCATCAGCAACTTAGTGAGACTCTGCTTCAAAATAAAAAATAAAAAGGGCTGGCAGGGGGTGGTATAGCTCAGAGGTAGAATGGCCTTGAGTTCAATTCCCAGTAACACATACACCAAAATTTTTTCTCCATCAAACTAACAATATTTTACATGATTGAAAATACTCAGTGCTATTAGTAGTGTTTGAAGAGGTATAAAATAGAATGTTCTGTTTAAAGGACATTTTTTAAGAGCTATAAGGTTTAAACTATACATACCTTTTAATGAGATAATTGCAGTCCTGAGTCAGTATTCCATATAAATAATTGTACAAGCTGAGCCTGATTTTTGCATGCCTATAATTCCCATGACTTGAGAGTCTGAGTCAGGAGCATCACACGTTTGAGGCCAACCTGGACAATTTAATGAGACCCTGCTTCAAAACAAAAAAATCAAAAGGGGATCCAGGCACAGTGGCACATGTCTGTGATCCCAGTACTTGGGAAGCTGAGACAAGAGGACAGCAAGTTCAAGACTAGCCTAGGCAATTTAGCAAGGCCCTCAGCAACATAGCAAGATCCTGTTGCAAAATAAAAAAAATAAAAAGAGGTGCAATTGTAGCTCTGAAATGGAATGCCCCTGGGTTCATTCTCCAGTACAAAACAACAACAACAAAAAACCAGAAAGTAGTGGGGCTGGGTGTATAGCTCAGTGGTAGAGTGCTTGCCTAGCATGTGTGAGCTCTAAATTCAATCCCCAGTACAATAACAATAATAATAATAATAATAATAATAATAGAACAAGTATTCCAAAATATATGTGCATTTCAGTATTCATATATCACCCATTATAAATGAACCGTTGTTTTTCAGTGCTAAGGACCAAACCCAGGGCCTAGTGCATGCTAGGCAAGCATTTTGTTCAGCATCCATAATGTATCAATCATTATGCTGCAGATGCATTTACCACCCTGACTTTTTTTGTGTGTGTGTGGTACTAGGGATTGAACTCAGGGGCATTCTACCTCCAAGCTATACCCCCAGCTTTTATTCTTTATTTTGAAACCGGGTCTCACTAAGTTGCGGAGTGCCTCACTAGGTAACTGAGGCTGGCCGCGAACCCGGATCCTCCGGTCTCAGCCTCCCAACTACTGGGATTACAAGCGTGCGCCACCACGCCCGGCCTATTTTTTATTCTTTATTTTGAAACCGAGTCTCACTAAGTTGCGGAGTGCCTCACTAGGTAGCTGAGGCTGGCCGCGAACCCGGATCCTCCAGTCTCAGCCTCCCGAATGCTGGGATTACAAGCGTGCGCCACCACACCTGGCGCCACCCTGACTTTTGGGTAAGTAAGCTGAGTCTTATGTGGTTAATTAGATTTCCCAAGGCCACAGAGCCAGGAGGTAGAAAGAATGGGTTCCAAGCCAAGACTTACAGATCCCAGAGTCCAAGGCATTACACAGAGCAAAATCAGGCATAGATATTTTCAATAACCTCACCAAGCACAGCAGTTGTGCCCAACCTCAGGATCTCCTTTCTTATGTCTCCTCTTTATCTTATTGGTAGTACAAGCCATCGAAGAGAGCAAAGGAGAGGAATGCCTGAGTGAGGGAGGGATACCCAGTGTGGAATTAGAAGTACATTCAAGCCTGGTGTGGTGGCACACACCTATAATCCCAGTACTTGGGAGGCTGAGACAGGAGGATCACAGGTTCCAGTCTGGCCTCAGCAACTTAGCAAGACCCTGTTTCCATGTAAAAATGATTGGGAACATAGCTCAGTGATAGAGTGCCCCTGGGTTCAATCCCCAGTACCCCCTCCAAGTAGATTTCTATTTAAATAAACAAATTTTAGGGGAGAAAACCTATAATACATATTGCAGGCAAGGTTGTAGCAAAAGTGGTACATTCATAGATTGCTAGTAGTGGAGCAAATTGGTTCAACAAGTTGGAGACATTTTTGGCAATATTTCAATAGACAATAAAATATTCACACTCTTTAATCAGTAATCTCACTCTTAGGAAATTATTTTTATCTTTTGGTACTGGGGATTGAGCCCAGGGACATTCTACCTCCAAGCTAACTCCAAGGACTTTTCATTTTTTATTTTGAAATGGGGTCTAGCTAAGTTGCTGAGACTGGCTTTGAGCCTGCAATCCTCCTGTCTCCACCTCCCAAGTACTGGGATTACAAGCGTGTGCCACCATGCCCAGCCTTTAGGAAACTGTTTACAGAAAATAATGTAAAAAACCAAAAACTTAGGTGCACAAAAGAAGTTTTCAATATAATGCAATTAATAGCAAAATAATTAAAATAACAAATGTCAGATATGGGAGACTGCCTAAGCAATGATTAGGGTCTGTATTTGGCAAGAACCACAGCTGTTCACCTTTTCTCTCGGAATCCTTTGGCTCATCAAGCCCTGATCCTCACACAGCCCCGGGTGCTTGTGTTAAAAACCACAACAATCGCTACAGCATATTTTAGCTCTGCAGATCCAGAATGGAGTCAGCCCAATGTTTTCTTCACATTTAAAAAACTGAGAACACACTCCACCTGCCCTCTTTTAGCTCTGCATAAGTCTCTGCTCTTTAGCACATTTGCTGTTTATAGTTGCAACTCCCTCACAGTTTTCTCATCATTTCCAAAATGTTTTCTTCCCTGAAGTTGTGCCTAAGCTTACAGCATTCCGGATGCTTGCCAAGGACTGTGAGAGGCACTGGGGCCTAGCTGCCTCCTGCTTCGGTGTGACGGGAGGCCAAATCACAACCTTGCTAACTGCGAAGCCTTGCCGAGAGATGCCCTATAATTCTAAGAAATACATCAAATAGTGATTCTTTTTATCGAGGTCAAGATGCATTTTTACAATGACCTGCGTTACAAGAGAGCACGTTCTCTCCTGGCCAATGCCCAGCTCCACAACCTGCTTACAAACTAGATACTCAGAATCAAATCGGTTCCTGCAGTTTTGTCTGAAGGGGCCCGGAGAAGCTATTTGGAAACACCGTAGGCCACAGGGGCCTGCCAGTTTTGAGAATGATGCGAGGTAGAACAATGATCATTACTGAGCAATAATGGTATCAGAACAATACAATAAATGCTTTAGAGAGTTAAAATGTTCCCTTCCTAATGGCCGCATGCTTCGTATAATTATGTTCTTTGTGTGCTTGTTGCAATTTTTAAATTGTCTTTCATAATAAACTGTGTTTACAATATAGGTGACCTCCTTTTCCTGCATATTCTAATATTGCCAGGTAATGAGGTATGTGCTCAATATGGTTATATGCCTCTGTGTGTGTGTGTGTGTGTGTGTGTGTGTGTGTGTGTGTGTGTGTGTGTGTCTTTTTACTTCTATGTGTCAGATTTTTTAAGCTAGCTGGGCCAGAAGCAGTAGCATGTACCTGTAATCCCAGGCTGAAACAGGAAGATCGAAAATTTGAGGCCAGCATGTGCAACTAAGCCAGACCCTCCCACAAAATTACAAATAAAAAGGGCTGGGGTGTAGCTCAGTGGTAGAGAGCCCATAGGTTCAATCCCCAGTGCTGCAAATAAAGTCTCTGCTGTACAAAAACTCTTTTAGAAGGTAGCCAAGAGTATAAAAGATACAATCCACAAATGGACATTGTAGCCTTCTGCCTGCTACTAGGAAGCTCTGTGACTATGGACAAGTCCGCACATGTCTCTACCACCCTCAAGTCACTCATCTGTGAAATGGGTGAGATTTCTAGAGGTTAAAGGCAGCAAGCCGACTTGGAGTTAGACTGCCTGGGTTCACTCACTTCCTGGCTTTGGCTCTGTGATCTTGGGCAAACTACTCCCTGTGCCCAGGGTGACCAACCGGCCTGGTCATCCCAGGATTGAGGGATTTCCCAGGATATAAATTTTTAGTTTGAAAACCGGGCAAATCCCAGGAAGGCCAGGAAGAGTTGGTCACCCATTCTGCATCTCAGGTTTCCCCATTTATAAAAGAGAGATTATAACAGAACCATCCCATAGGGCTGTCAGGAGGATTGACTGATCAGTGTGAAAAAGCATCCACAACCTCTGGCCCAGAGGGGTATTCAATACCTGGCAGCTATTATTATGAGAACTGTCTTCTCGGAGGCATATTCTTGTTAGTATTTCCCTATCTCCCTTTCTCCTCTCTTCTATTTAATAGCATAAAGACTTAAATATGAGCATATTTAGTATTAAACTCGACACGCTGTGAAATCCTTTGTTTCACTTACCACTCCAGACAATACCAATGATGCCTTCAGAATGTTTTTAAGCAATTTACTATAGCTCTCATTGGAATGTCATACTTTTCAAAGTTATAGTTCAATCTCCCCTTAGTGTAATGCAATAAAAAGGTTACTCTAACGTCGTTTCCTTTATATAAATAACATCAAAATGCTTCAACCCAAAAGCTGAAAAAAGAAAGAAGGAGGAAAGAGGAGAAGCAGGCACGAGTTGGTCCATGGTGACATGAAAGGATGGCATTTCTCATTCTGTCTTTGTTAAAACATTTCTGGGTGAGATATTTTTTGCATTCTATGAAGTGGGAGCCAATCCTGGCTAGTAGGTACTTAGAAGGTGCATGTGTATGTGTGTGTGGGGGGGTGTTGAAGAGGTGCCTGGGAACGAGAAGACACAGATAGAACCCTAACCAAGGCCCTGTCTGAGAGGAAAATGTGGACTCAACATATACCACATGGAAGTGGGACCGCCCAGGCAAATAGTCTTGCATCAGCCCTCTCTTCTTTCTCACCCCATCCTGCCTAATACCTGCGTAGGCCATACTACTGGAGAACATAAAGGGAAGTGGGTGAAAGGATACGCATTTTCTCTGATGATCAGTGTGCTTGCAGGGCCCTTTCTGTATGTGTGTATGTGTGTGTGTGTGTGTGTGTGTGTGTGTGTGTGTGCACATATATTCATATAGCTGTATATAGTATGTGTGTGGTGCTGAGGATTGACCCCAAGAGCATTCTACCTCTGAGCTACACCCCCAACCCTATTTTTTTATTCCTTATTTTTGAAACAGGGTCTCACTAAGTTGCAGAGGGCCTCACTAAGTAGCTGAGGCTGGCCGTGAACCTGTGACCCCCCTGTCTCAGCCTCCCATATATTGGGATTACAAGTGTGCGCCACCATGCCCAGCTACTTTTTATTTTGAAACAGGGTCTCACTAAGTTGCTGAGGCTGACCTTGAACTTGTGATCCTCCTGTCTCAGCCTCCCAAATACTGGGATTACAGGCCTTTCTGGATATTTTTTTTCTGGGGTGGGGGGCAGAATTTAAATCAGCTGATCTTTGTTTACAACTCTGTGTGGGGTACACACCACTCTACCTCAAAAGCCAGGCCTTCATTAGGAAGGAAGCAAAGTTGACTGGAATTGATCCTTCAGTGTGGAAGATTGTCAACAACAGCATTTTCTATTTGTACTATTTAAAAGGTAATTTTGGTGGTCTCCTTGCTCCTCAGAAAAGGGAAATTTTACACCTGTTAGATTATAGTCTTGGAGCTATTTATTAGAGAGAACATACAGTGACAGATAACGCCAACTCTCTATTATCCATGAAAAGAAATAAGTAAAAATCACTCCTGGGTCTAAATTTCACTTGAACTGTGGGTTTCAATCTCCTTTCTCTCCAGCCCTTCTAGAATTCTCTGAACAAAATATACTGGTTTTAATTTCTTTGTAGTCCCTTGCCAGCCTTAAACCCAGGGGATAATGAACAATGAAATAGCCCCAAGAGCAGTAGTGGGGGGATTGAGGAGAGAGAATGAGACCTGGATAAATAAGGGGTGTACAAGGGGAAAGATCAATCCGTGCCCACCCCTTATGAATGAAAACTCAAAAGCCATTTCCCCAAATCAAAGTGCTGTCTACACCCCTCCAGCCACAACGTACCTCTCTAGATGAGTTAGGATTTACTAAGTTGCTTTCAGGTGCCAGGGACTACCGGATCAGAAACGTCAAAAGTAAAGCCAGGCGTGGTGCACGGTTTTAATCCCAACATTCAGGAGGCTGAGACCGGAGGATCCGGGTTCGCGGCCAGCCTCAGCTACCTAGTGAGGCACTCCGCAACTTAGTGAGACCCTGTTTCAAAATAAAGAATAAAAAATAGGGCTGGGGATATAGCTCGGAGGTAGAATGCCCCTGAGTTCAATCCCCAGTACCGCAAAAGTGAAGGGGAAGAATGTGATGTTGATTGGAGGCATGCAACTCCACATTTTAGGTGAAATCTACCCTTGCCCATTTCAAACAAACAAACAAAAAACAACAAATCTCATTTAATCTCAAAAAAAAAAAAAAAACCGCTAAGGCTCGTTTTGGTTTTGTTTGGGTTTTTTTTTTTTTTTTCTGTGCATTTGCATCTGAGTAGATTATTTGTTCTCCTTTCACCTCTTCAGCCTGGACTCCCGCCAGTACCACTTCCCCGGGGGTCATTTCCAGTGGGTAGCCTGCTTGAGTCTGTGCGCCCCAGGGATCCCTCGATCTTGACCTCGCGGAGCCAGTCCAGGCTCCCGGTTCCTCTAAGCCATCCGGGTCACCCAGAGGCCAGGTGCTTTGCTCCTCCGGTCCCTGAAACCCGGGAGGCGACAAGACATGGGGCACCCGAGTCGTCGTAGTAGCGTCCCCGGGAGCCGCAAGCTCCCCCGCCCCCGAGTGTGGGCGCCTCCTTCCCAACGGGGAAACTGAGGCAGTCTCCAGTGAGCGAGCTTTGCCTGAGTGGACCCACGAGGCCCTTAGGCCTGGAGCGCTCCTGTTCTCCGCCACTGTCGCTCTCCTAACTGCAGCCTGGGAGTCAGCCCCATTCCCTCAAAGATGCTGGGTGTCCTCAAATAGGATACTAGGTGGGCTGGAAAGTCGGGGCAGAGTGGGAACGGTTGGAGGGAGGTCGGAACCTCCCCAGGTTTGGAGGAGACACTTGGCTTATCAGAGCCTTAAATGTACGCTCTTTTGCGCGGTTATTTTTATTCCGGGGCCTTTCTTCCTCGTCCTCGTCCTCGTCCTCCTCCTCTATTTTTTTTTTCCGCCTTCTGTTCAGCTATTTGTGTTTTCTGATCGGGTAAGTGATTTGCGGCAGGAAATTAGATATCTTTATTCCAGAAACACTGTGGTACTAATGGTATCTATTCCAGAAACGGCTCCCTCTTAGTCGCGGGATTCTTATTTTTATTATTATTTTTTAACTTGCAGGTTATTTTGTGACGAAGGGAACAGAGCGCTGTGCAGCCCCGGCATCTTCCTTCCTCTCTTCCACACAATGCAACTCTAATTAAACACGGGGACACCCACGCCTCTCTTCCCATAGGACCCCTTCCATCTGCTCCCCACCCTGCCCCCCTGAAATACCAGCCTGGTACGGGCAGGGAAAGCCTCTTGTTGAACTTCCCAATTAGCAAGACACAGAGCAAAATAAGGGACTCTAAGGAGTTGTTATCACTCCTATTTTGGGGATTCTTCCTTTGAGGCCTTACCCAGTAAATGAGGTGTTGGCCTTAGCGTGGCTTTAAAATCCTGCAGGTCTGAGGACATGAGATTGCAAAAACACTACAAGTCTTGAGAAGCGCAATTTGTGTTTTCCTGATTGATGAGTTAGGATTAACACATTCAGTGCAAAATAAGTAAGTTATGGATCACTTGGGCAGGGAATATGTATGTGTGTGTGTGTGTGTCTGTGTGTATGTGTGTGTGTGTGTGCCACCATGCCCACGTTTGTAAAAGCTTCATCAGTAACTTTGATCAGAAGTTCTAACAGCTCCAATAAAAACTCATCATTTCCAAATTGTGCAAATCAAAGGGAGTTGGACAACAAGCTTACAGTTTTCTTACATTTCTCTTTCCTGGGTTTCTGGCCAGACTATGAGGGAGTAGGTGATTTCTGAGTAGTGAAGAGTAATGGAACCGAGGATTTCTGGGTGCAAATGCTGGGGGGATGCCTGGGCGGGAGAGATAGAGCAGAGCAGTGGTTAGGGTCCCTCCAGAAGGTAAGGGGCCATGAAGCCAGAAGGGAGGAACCCTGCGGTCACAAGGTGAAGGAATCAGAGACAGAAAGGTGGGGGATCCTCGAGTCAAAAAGTGGAGAAGCCTAGAATCAGAAGGTGTGTAGAGTCCTAAAATCTGAACGCAGGGGACTTAGAATCAGAGGGTGGGGTACTCAGGAGTCAGGAACGTAGGCAGCCATCCTAGAGCCACGGTGTGGGGGTACCACAGAGGTCAATCGCAAAGAAAAGAAATCTCGGCCTAGCTGCCTTCAGTTGACCCTTCTGCTGGGACCGAGGAATCTGAGAGCCAGGCCTCCGCGAACACCCCAGAGACTGAAGATTCAGATTTCCGCCCGGCGCATCCTCAACGCGCTGGCCTTGGCCCCACCCCCAATTATTTCACTTCTAGGTCCAGTGTTTCCTGAGGTTTGCCAGCAAGAATCCACTCGGCAATTATCTCCCCTCTTAGGCTCATGGGGGGACATTAACCACGAACGCGCTGGAGAAGAAAGGTACAGATGGGTCTTTTATTGAACACTTGGAAATGTTTCCAAGGCTTTTGTTTTCTTCCCCCATTCATTCCTGCGGGATCACTTGGAGGATCTGCCAACTCCAGTCCCCAGAGGCTGCGGCGGGAGGGCTCGGTCCGCCCGGAGCCCCCGCTAGGGGGCGCGCTCTGGCCGTGGCGGCGAGCCGAGCCCGACAGGGGTACTGCTGGGGGTGGGTAGAGCGTGACTCCCAGTGTCCGCGAGGCCTCGGGACCAATGCTCGCGTTGGGTCCCTTGCTGCTCCTTATCCGAGCCCCAACTCATGCCCATCCGCCCTCACCCCCGCCCAGTCCGAGGTCGCCGGGAGCAGCAGCTCCGGAGTAAAGCCTGCACCAGGGACTCCTCGACCCTGGATGTACCCGGGGTCCCGCCGTCCGGCGCTGGAGAGAAATATGCAGATGGCGGTGATCACGGGGCGCCTAGAAGTTTCCCTCTGGGGCCCGGAAACCTGGGGCATGGGTGCAACAGGAAGTGGGGTCTCCCGCCAAGGGACTCGGGGTGAGAACCCAGAACCCAGCCACCTAGTTCTGGCCCGTGGGAGAGGACGCACAGCCGGCATTCTGAGGGCGGACGTGAGGCTGCGACCTTCTCGCCTAGCTTTGTGCTTGGAGCAAAGCTGCAAAAAAAGCCATCGGTTGCCGCCTGGATGGCTGTTGGAGGAGGGGGTGTCTTTTTTTTCTCTCCGGTTCTTACTCCCGCACCCCTCCTCCTCCTGCTGCTGCTGCTGCTGGGTAACAGAAAGTGGCGAAGTTCGCAAATGAGGGGAGTCGTCCTAACACAGTAATCGCACCCACAGCTCCATACCTTGAGGGCTCGGCCTCTTCCAATCCTCGGACCGCTTCCAGAAAAACCGCTTCCCAACAAACCTCTCCCAGCCGAGCCCTAATGGTGGAACCCACCGCTCAGGCGGAGGACACAGCAGCGAAGAGGAAAAAGAGGGAGTCTTCCCAGGAAATCCAAGTTATCAGTCCCTTTGGACCTTTCCTCGGGGTGCTCCTTTGGAAAAAAAAAAAAAAAAAACCACCGACAAACAGACTCGCTCCACAGGCAGATTCCCCAGCACCTGGGGAGAATTGAGGAAGGGGCAGGAAGTGGAAGGCAAGGCGAGGAGGGGGCCAGAAAAAGCGAGGGACAAGTTCTAGGCAAGCAGATTAAGTTACATTTCCCTATTACCAGACTTCCAGGAGCAGAGACCTCGATTTGTGCCTAAAATGCATACCCTGAAGCGGATAAGACTCTGAGAGCTGCATTCGAGGAGGTTAACCTTGACTGGTTGGAGTTAAGGGGGGGGTGGGGGAGGCAAATATTTCTGTTTGTGCCCTCCGGCTCTTCCCAGCACCGGCTGTCAATCCCGACGCTTGTTATCCTCACAAGGCTTCAGTTTGTTTGCCTGATCTCAGCAAGGTTTTCTTCCACAAGTAGAACTATAATTGCTATAATTCTACTGTATCATTTGGATCATTGCAGTATTGTTGTTTTCTCTCCCTCTTTCTCTCCTCCTAACACTGCAATAACGCGCTCCAGTGTTAAATTAGCAGGTTGCGGAAGACCATAAATGAATGAAAGTTTGTTAAAAAAAAAAAAAAAGAAATTAAATAAATAAAACAGCAAAATGACTTGGCAAAGGGGATATCACATCACAGAGAATCCTTGCGTGTAATCAGGACTCATTGTCTTCCTTTCCAATGGCTTCCAAATTGGTCGCCAGACTCCAATGAAGTTTATTTCTATTGTTTAAATATATGTTTTCAAGAGGTTGAGCATAATTTAAGGGGACCTGAGCCATCCGGTGCGACTGGAAGCCCATTACAGCTTTATTTATCTATGTGTATATTGCACAATAAATTAAAACGTCTCAAATGAAAAGTGTGTGAGGTTAACTCTCCTCCAAACACTTTTTCCCCTGGATAATGACATCTCATTGCCACCCCCTTATCTTGTATTTCTTGCAAATATAATTTTGAAATTGCAATGTAGAATTAGCTCTTTCACGACAGCAAAGAAAGGGGTTTCTTCCATTTGCCTCCTCTAGGTAATTATTATTTCCGGTTCTGAGGACAAGTCTCATTCTTACTTTAAACAAATTTTAACACTTCTGACCCTCACTTCCAGGCATTATTGTTATTGTCATTGCTATTTTGTAGTACTGGGGATTGAACCCAGAGGCATTCTAACTCTGAGCTACATCCCTGGCCTTTTTCAAAATAGGGTCTCCCTAGGTCATTGAGAGTCTAAGTTACAGAGGCTGGTCTTGAATCTGAGATCCTCCTGTCTCAGCCTCCCAAGTACTGGGGTTACAGGCATGGGCCAACATGCCTGGCCATTATTGTTATTTTATTTTAGTGATTGATTTTTAAATGCAGATGAACTGAAAAACCTTTTTTTTCCTCCCCACACAGCCCAGGAAGTGCAAATCAAAAGTGACAAGATGCAAAGATTAGGGGAGCCAGGAATTGTGAAGAACAAAGCACAGATATGAATAATAATATTACCAAAATGCGATTCATTTTGATTTGTGGGTAAAAGAAAGCCCCAAAAAAGTGAGGTGAAAATTAAGTTGTGTCATTTTACTGAGAAAGTAAAATATTAAATTGGGCTCAGCTATAAGTTCTTTTATACATGGTCCTATAACCCAATCTTAAAAGTCTACTATTCAACACACCAATTAAATGTTTCCTAGATGTTAGAAACATCCCTTTCTTTTCTAAAATGACACACAGGATAACACACATACATCTTACGCCCATATTCTGGCCAGACACTGTGGAGATACCAGCAGACTCTGCCCATCCAGTAGCTCAGGAAAGTTTTCTGTAATTTCTAAAAATGAGATCTCTGGGGAATACCAAGAATCAGTTGTAGATTCTGAAATTGGGTGTTGAATTATGACAGTTGTCAAGGCTGCTGAATGTAGAGTGAGCCAGGTCAGGCCTTTTTCCCTGAATTGAATGGATGTCCATTCTTCCCCAAATAGCATCTTCACTTGGGCAGATTGTTTAGAAAATACCAAAAGTAAATAAAATAACAGATCAGAAAACGAGTGTTTTCACACAGGTCTCCGAAAGAAACACTCTCTATTCCATTAATAGAATTAGATTTAATTCCAGGGATCATTAAGTCAGAATCAGAAATTCTATGTTAACCTCCCCCTTTACAGTGGATGATTAAAATTAGAATACACCCCAGCAGAAAGTCCGACTTCTTTTAAAAGACGAACAGCTGCGGAAGGGGGAGGTGGGGGATGGAGGCAAAGACGTCTTCCCCTGAGAGAGTTGAAACCCCGTCGGGCTCTCGGAAATGATCCGTGCATTTGTGTCTCTTTTTTGTTTTAAACACAATCTTTCTTGGACTCATTTTCAACCCACTCCCTGCCTGTGCGGAACCGACTCTGAAGTCTGGAGCCACCCGCAGCCGGGTCTTGCGGATTTCCAACGCGGGACCAGCCAGGGAGGCAAAAGTGCCTGGGTCTCTCCGGGAGACCAGCCCCTGGGTCGCCTGCGAGGGTCCACGGCTGGAGGCTCCTCGGTAGAAATCGAAGTGCCTTTATGCCTCTCGGTTGCGAGGGGACCCGCATGCCCCAAATGGGCTTTCGGGGACAGGGAAGGGAATCAACGCGCACGGTGTTAGTTTCAAGCGGAACGGGACAGTATTAAAACACCGATCTGTTGGTGAGGTCGAAAAAAGAATTCGAGAAAGCAGGAGGTATCCCAGGTGCCTTAGTATTGCAGAGAAGGCTTGAAAGAAAATCAAACCTCTGCTCCTCCCCCACTCCTCCCCCATCATCCAAGTGCAGGAGAAACAGGGGCGAATCCAAACTAAAAACCTGAGAGGGACAGAGAGAAATCCTTTTCTTCCTGCCTTTAATAGTAATAGTAGTCTAGCATTAGTATTAGTGTTATTAATGTGCCGGTTCCCAACCCTTCATTCCCCTCAAGTTGGGTCTTGAATGCTCCTACCAAGCCAGCTCGATCTGCCGGCCACCCACCCACTAGCATCCAAGAGTTATGCAGATGTTTATGGCTAGGAAAAAAAATCCCAGTTATGCATCCTTGCATTTTTAAATACCGACTGTAAGTGATTCAAGTATAATCCTTTGTAAAACGCTTTTCTCTTTGACACATTGAAGGGGTTGAGAAAGGAAAACCCGGCGTGGATTTCCCTTCCCTGACCCCTCTCCCACCCACCACACTCGCCCCCACCAGGCCACCCTCAGGGCCCCTGGCCGTCCCCTCGGGCCCGGTATCCAGACAGTGAGGGGAGCCCTGCCGGCCCCTCGCCTGGGCTCGGCCCTACTTCGGTCAGAGCTGGGTCTTGGTTCTCATAATTTTAGGCGCTTAGATTTGGTCGACGCCGAATCTGGGTTCCCTGAACTCGGAGACCCCCGCAGGTTCCGCTCCCCGGGCGCTATTCGAGGGTGGGCAGCCTCGTGGTGAGGGTCTGGGATGAATTTGGAAGAAGGAGGAGAGACCGGGAAGAAGGAGAGACTCCCAGACCGTTCCCCAGTCACCCCTGCTCGCGGCCGACAGCCGCGGGTCCTTTTCCACCCTGTAGGCACTCTGGAAGTGCGGAAGGCCGGGCGCCTTTGGCAGAGCTCTGTCTTGAAGGGGGCTTTCCCTCACTTCAGAGTTTAAAACAGAGGAGAGCCGTGGGCGACGGTATTAACAAGAGAGCTATAGCCCAGATCAGGGTGAAGACAAACAGCTCAAGGCAAGGCCTTGGGCCACAAGGATAAAGACTGCAGATATTTGCTGGCGGCCGTCAACCCCCCACCCCCACCCGGGCACCTCGGAGCTCTGTCCGGCCTAGACAGGATGGCGATTGAGCACCGCTGAGGTCAAGCCGCTGTCCTGGAAGTGCAATCTCGGCTTTGAAAAAAAATGCCCAAAGCAGACTGAACGTGAGTCTTCCAGCTTCAGCTCCAGAGAGCGAGATCCTCGGGCTGGTGGAATGGGCGCATGATGCCCAAGTGGCACCCATAGGCCTGACATCCGAAAGAGCTAGTGCTTCGGACCAACCCTAAGGAGTTAAAGGAGGAACTGCAGGAAAAGGATGACAAACTTAGAAAGTTGTTAGCTTTAAAAAGAGAGAAAGAAAGAAAGAGAAAATTGGCTCTGGTGCGTGCCCGCGGCACCCCGCCCCCCCCACACACACACAGCCGCGTCTGCCCTTCCGAAATCCAGTCCGCACTTTGCCTTACGCCCATAGCCCGTTGCAGCCCGGCCTCTGGCGAGAGCCAATCAGAGAGCGCCTCTCAGCACGTGGAGGAGAGAGACTCCAGAGCTCTGAGCCCGCTGCTCACTACACTTGTTACCGCTTGTCCTGAGCGCCGAGAGGGCGAGCTCTGGCTGCGGGCAGGGACGGGAGCCGGCAGCCGGCAACCGAGGGAGGCAGAGAGGCACAAAGATCGCAATACTATCCGTTATAACCAGCTTTCTAATCCCACCCCCAACACACACCCATCCGTCCCACCCGCCGGGAGAGGCAGCCAGCGGTCCGCTCTCTGCGCCCAGGGAAAAAGCCCCAGCCATGAGCAATCAGTACCAGGAGGAGGGCTGCTCCGAGAGGCCCGAGTGCAAAAGTAAATCTCCAACTTTGCTGTCCTCCTACTGCATCGACAGCATCCTGGGCCGGAGAAGCCCGTGCAAAATGCGCCTGCTGGGAGCCACGCAGAGCTTGCCTGCCCCGCTGGCCAGCCGCGCTGACCAGGAAAAGGCCGTGCAAGGTAAGGCTGCGCCCACCAGGCACCTGCAAGGGGCCCTGGGCACTGGTTTGGATGTTTAATGTTCTGGAGCCAGGGGCCTGGGGATTGTCAAGTTGGAGAAGAAGGAAGGTGGGGGACAACTCTGAGGCCTGGTGCCTCGAGCGATGAATAGCTCACCGGGGGCTGTCTCTCTCTCTCCCGTCTGTCTCTGCTTCCAGAAAAAGCAGAGGCCCGCCTTCCCCGTATTGGGCATTGGATAGTTTAGATAGCCGTTTATTGGCCTTGGCTGTGCTCCGAAAAGGGCCGATGGCTCAGAAACAGCAATTGCCCTCTTAGACCCTTATAGCTAAAACTTGAGGAAGACAAGAAACGCAAAAGCTGGTGACTGGGGTTCTCAAGGCAGGGCGAGCTTTGGCCTTTCCTCTTTGGAAGATTTCATTATATGTGGTGTTTTGCTTTTTATTTTTTAAACAGACATTACTTGTGGCCTTTTAAACCCAAGCTTTTCAGAAAGCTTGGGATTTCCCCCCAAATGCTCCTTGTTGTGTTTGAAATGTATAAATGTGTGGCTTCTGAGTGCTATTTTTTCTCTGCTATGTTATTTTTTTTAAGAGTTGAGCTGTTGAGATGTTTAAAAGGTTTTATTTTCTGAAATTAAAATCTCCATAACTGTTATTTTCCCCCGAACCTGTTACACTCAAGTTTCCCTTTGAGCTGGATGCAGAAGGGTCGCGGGGAAAGAACTGTTGATTCGTTTTGAAATCCCCAAAACAGCGGTCCAGCCCCATCACCACTTGGAAGACAGGAGCGGATGGCGGATAAGGGGCCGTTTAAAATAAAATTGCCTTTTTTCCCTTCCCTTTCCTTTTTTTCCCCCCTAAGTCTGTAGTGGCACCTGTGCCAGGCTCTTCCTCGAAGGGAAGGAGCGGCCTATGCCTGTTGCACAACCCCCCCCCACACACACACCTCTGTCCCCACTGCAGGCCTTTCCCAGCACATTTTCGCCAGGATGATTTTTCTTTGCCTTTTTGTGCAAGGACTCTCTCCCCTCCCGCAGAGGAACGTTGGGGCGCGGCGGGCGCCCTGGGCCGCTTCGCCCCGCAGGGGTCGCCCGCGGGGCAGCGCCCCTCTTGCCAGCCTGGGCCCCTGTGGGAGCTGAGGTCATACATAAAGTTTTCAGAGTGGTGATGATTGTTTCAAAAGTTGTTGAATGTTTTCAGATTCACTCCTGCCCCCAAATGAGAAGGATGAAAGAAGCGGGAGAGTAGAGGAGAAGGGGAAAAGAGTAAGGAAAGAGGGGAAGGGAAAGCACGCAAAAACAATGAAGGAAGGGGGAGAGAAGGTGAAAGAGATGCAGAAAGGCAAAAGGAAGGGAAAGAGAGAGAGAGAGAAGGAAAAATAAAGAGAAAGGAGAGGAAGCAGGAGGAATAGGTACAAGAAAAAAGGAAATAAAGGGCAGAGTGACAGGGAAAGACGGGAGTGAGCGTGATGGGGAAGAAATAAACAAGAGAGAGAGAGAAAAAAAAGCAAGAAAAGTGGAGCAGGTGGTGCGAGTTTGGTGGTGCAGGGTTGCGCGCGCCCGGGCCTAGGCACCGAGGTCGCTGCAGCCGGCTGGCCCGGGTCGGCGGTTCTGGCGGAGACACCGGGCCCGGCTGGCACGCTGACCGCTCTCCCTTGCCCGCAGGCTCCCCCAAGGGCAGCAGCGCCCCGTTCGAGGCCGAGCTGCACCTGCCGCCCAAGCTGCGGCGCCTGTATGGTCCCGGCGGGGGCCGCCTCCTCCAGGGCGCCGCGGCGGCGGCGGCAGCGGCGGCAGCGGCGGCTGCGGCGGCGGCCACTGCCACCGCGGGTCCGCGGGGGGAGGCCCCTCCACCGCCACCGCCGACTGCGCGGCCCGGGGAGCGGCCGGACGGCGCGGGGGCCGCTGCGGCCGCCGCAGCGGCCGCCGCCGCCGCCGCCTGGGACACGCTCAAGATCAGCCAGGCGCCGCAGGTGAGCATCAGCCGCAGCAAGTCGTACCGCGAGAACGGGGCGCCCTTCGTGCCGCCGCCGCCCGCGCTGGACGAGCTGGGCGGCTCGGGGGGCGTCGCGCACCCAGACGAGCGTCTCGGCGCGGCCGGAGGCCCGGGCGGTGCCCCAGCAGCGGGTGGCGGCACCGGAGCCGAGGAGGACGAGGAGGAGTTGCTGGAGGATGAGGAGGACGAGGACGAAGAAGAGGAGCTGCTGGAAGATGACGAGGAGGAGCTGCTGGAGGACGATGCCCGTGCGCTGCTCAAGGAGCCCCGGCGCTGCGCTGTGGCCACCACCGGTGCCGTGGCCACAGCTGCCGCCGCCGCCGCTGTGGCCACCGAGGGCGGGGAGCTGTCACCCAAGGAAGAGTTGCTGCTGCACCCGGAGGACGCCGAGGGCAAGGATGGCGAGGACAGCGTGTGCCTGTCCGCCGGCAGCGACTCGGAGGAGGGGCTGTTGAAGCGCAAGCAGAGGCGCTACCGCACCACGTTCACCAGCTATCAGCTGGAGGAACTGGAGCGGGCCTTCCAGAAGACGCACTACCCAGACGTTTTCACCAGGTACTGGCACAGGGTGGTCGCAGCGGCAGTGGCGGGAGGGCACCCGAGGGCCGCGGAGAGGGTTAGGCGGGTGGGCAGGGGCCCCAGACACCCGGCGCTCACTTTGCTTTTGAACTCTGCCAAGGCGCGTTTTCCCAAGCACTCCATTTGTTCATTGAAAACTACCCACTGCGGGCTGAAAGTTTAGGCTAGGAGGAGTTCTTTCCTTCCCAAGCTAGTTCCGGCTTCATGTTTTTTAATTGCAAGTTTTAGAGGAAAAGAATCGGCCTCTCCAGCTCCAGAACGGGCCACTATGGGAAGGCGAGCGAGTGCGGGCACACACGCACACACACACGCGCGCACACACACACAGGCACTGCCTGGGCGCTGCGGCTGGGGCCGAGTGCCCAGCGAGGCCCAGGGAGTCCTGCCCGCGGTGGCTCCGCCAGAGTAGAGCAGGGGCTATTTTGGGCCGCAGTACTGAGCCGGGTGCCCCAGGAGTCTGGTGGGTATCAGTTACGCTATTCGCAGCGTCTTTGGAGTCTGCGGGGAAGGCCTTTAAAAAGATTTGAGTTTTATCATTTGAGCACTCCTGAAGTAACTGAAGCAAGTCGAAACCGGGCAGAGTTGAAATCTGTACACCTGAGAGGCAACCTTCAGAATCTTCCCCTCTGTTCTCTGCCCCCCCCCCCTCCAGCGCGTGTTTATTGTACACGGGTTTATTGGGAGCCAGGCACAGCAGACCGAGCAGTAGGGGGAATTTTCTCTTTGGACAAGTCTCTAAGCCGGCCGCGCAGCGCGGTCCTGCTCTATTTCCCACTCTGACTAGAGTTTTTCTGAGAAAGATGTGGCCGCGGCATGACTGGGCCTCAGGACTTCTGCTTATTCAGCCGACCTGGGGCGCGGGTTGGCAGGGCGCCTTTCGCCCCCACCGCAAGGCCAAGGTCTCGGCTCCGCCGCCGAAGAGCTAGGGTTAGTGAGGCCAAATGTCCCCCGTGGGCAGAGAGAAAGGACCCGTGTCTGCCTGGCGCCGGGCTTGTCCAGCGCGGGCAGCTCCTTCGCAGGAGACGTGTGCAGCTTTTCAATGTGCATTTTAAAAGGGGAGAGCTGCCTGTCCCTTTGAACCACAGGAGAAACCGCTGCTTAGGACTCCAGAAGGCCCGAGCCAACTCCAAAATGTAGTTGGTCTGGCAACTGCCAAACTCTCTCCTAACCAGGAGCAAGAAAAGAGTAGCTTTAATGAAGTCGAGGGCACTTAAACCTGGTTATCCCTTCAGTTAAACTTGGTCCTCCCTGTCCTCCAGTCCCTTCTTTAAATTAAAAAAAAAAAAGAAAAGAAAGTAAATTTAAAATTCGGTGTGTGCTATCTGTCATTTAGCTAACCGGAAGGCCGGGTTTGTTTTTTTGTTTTGTTTTTTTTTTCATTTATCACACATGTGTATTCAAAAGAAGAAAATGAGCCGGGGTCAGTTCGCATCTAGGTCCGCCCTTTTTTAACAGGTGGGGGGACCAAAGTGCGCGAGGAAGGGCATCCCAACCCCCACCTCTTTTCAGCCCTGGAGTCTGTGAGCCCCTGGGCTCCAGGTAGGAGTTAGCCAGGAATTCACTTCTAGATTTGCCGGTGCTCACCGTAGCAGGGGGCAGCGGAAAGCGCTTAGTGAACCGATATTTCCTCCCGGGCTGACGTTTCAGGTGTGGACCCGGGGCAACTGGCAGCGCAGACCCGGCCTCAGGTTCGGGCAGCCCCCGCTCTTTCATATTAGCGAGCGGAGAGCCAATTATTCTCGGCGCGCTCATATTTTCGGTAAACAGGTCGTAAGCCGTTTTACAGCATCTTAATGGTTTCCTATTTGCCTTAATTGTCGCAGTAATAACTGCAATGACGGGGTAGGGTTTCAGCTAAATTGACTTCCCCTGAGATGGGCAGGGTTTGTAGTGGGCACTGGAGTCAGGAGGTGCGCAGAATTTTGTTTAATCGAAAAATTAC
Source organism: Graphiurus murinus (assembly GCA_004027655.1). Lineage (NCBI taxonomy): Eukaryota > Metazoa > Chordata > Mammalia > Rodentia > Gliridae > Graphiurus > Graphiurus murinus. The sequence goes on along the minus strand of PVLC010006521.1, from coordinate 38,434 downwards.
CCCACTGAACTCTTAACAAGCTTAACATATCTCCAGAGGGTAATGGGGAGTGTGACCTAAGGGGGTGAGGAAGGGGGGGGGGAGATGGAGGGAAAGGCGGAGAGCTGGAAAGAGGAGGGAGAGAGAAGCAGGAAGGGTGAGAAATTGTTTAAAAGAAGGCAGAAGGAAACCAAGAGGGTAGAAGACAATTTTTAGATGAGTGCTGAGCTCTTCTCCCATTTAGTATTAGGACAAAACAGAGTGTAAGAACTGTGGTGTGTGTGCCCACGCACACTTGTGCTGTCCAGTTCTGACCTAAGAGAATCCATGTGTCCAGGTTTGTAGAATTATAGACCCAGAAAGCCACCCCTGTCACGCTTGAATCTAATATGGTTATAATGTTTACTATTCTATATCTAGCAACATGTCCTATTTTTAGGCTCCCCATCAAATGGTAGGCATTCAGGTGGTGAGGGAGGGTGATGCCCATGTACTTGGGGGCTAGAGCAGGAGGAGGCCTGCTCAGAAAGGGAAGGGGGCTGAGAGGGGAGTGCCGGCCCACAGTGACCTCCTGTCTGTGTGTTGCTTTCTTATAGGGAGGAACTGGCCATGAGGCTGGACTTGACTGAGGCCCGAGTCCAGGTGAGCTGCACCCAGAGGGAGGAAGGGAAGGAGGGAGCTGGGGGGCGCAGCTGGAGAGGGAGAGAGAGATGGGCTGAGGGAATGGGAGGGAAGATTGAGACCCCCTTCATAAAAAGAAGAGCAGAATCTGAAAAGTAGACCCGAGCACTCACATACAAAAAGATCTTTAAAAATGAAGTCTTGGGAGGTGGGAGGGGAAGGCTTCTGGGTTTGGGGCCCAAGGAAGGAGTCCAGAATGAGAATAGGAGTTAAGAATCCCTGAGACCAGAGTTCTAGAGCCCCCAGGCCCAAGGCCCCAATAGAAAATGATCCAAGGACCCGACTTCTCCTGATTGAAATAATGGGATGGAGCATGGATTTGGTTGTTAGACAAATCCGCTCAGCTCCAAGCAGGTATTTGGCTGCGATTAAGTCTCCAATCGGGCTTCATAAAAGCCCACTTAGTGCTAGAACAAACAGGGCCATTTGAAGGCAAAATGCTGTTTGATTTCCCCTCCGCCCCGCACAAGGAGCTGGCTAATGCTATTTGATTTCCCATTTTTTATAGCAATGAGCCCACATTGATCTAATAGGGAGTGAGTGCAATGCTATTAAAGGTGTTTGTAGCCCCATACCAGAGTGCATTTCCGAACCCAGGCCTCATAACCAAAGAGACGATCAACACTGGGCAGCCCCGATGGCCAACAGAAAACAGATGTCCCTGGGTTAGGAGCTGAGTGAATCACTTTACAGTCAAAATCAAGCGCTGATAAAGCACAATAAATTCCATATGGCTCATTTAATACACAACAGCTTCTTGCATTAGAGGGCTAATGATGAGGCCTGTCCCCTCCTTTCTGTTGACACATTTCTCCATTGTCAAACAGAGATGTGACAGCAACTCTGCATTTTCAGCTCAGAGGAACAAGTCGTGGGAAAGTTAAATAACTTTTAAAAAGAAAGAGAGTGCCCCCTCCCCTTCTCCTCTTCCCCTATTCACTGGAGAAGATGTAATTAAGTGAATATGAATTATTAGAGTCCTTTCGTTTACCTTTGGGGGGGCCTCAGAGGTATTAATTCAATAATGAGGAATTGCAGGGGGACATCTTGATAATTGCAGCTGAGTCGGGAGAGAAGATCCGTCTGTAAAAAAGGTTTCCATGTTCTTCAAGGCCAGTCTGCCTCCGCTGCCCCCGGTTCCCCTCCTTCTCGCCTTTCACTGCACTCATGGAGTGGCGGATATTCCAGTCTAGACAGATTTGGATGCACAAAAGCTGCCCACCCAGCCTGGTCCCATCTCCAGTCTTTTTTTTTTCAAGTCCCCGAGTCTCCCCACTGTACTGTTTCTGCAGTTCACAGATAGATTATTTGAAGGCGGGGTTAGGGAGGATGTTATGGATGGGCAGAATTTTAAGTAATCAACTGATTTAGATTCTTGATTTTTTCTTCTTGCCCTCGGTGGCTGTCTAGAAGTCAAACCAGTTAGTTTCAAGAGCCAGTACCAATAACCCCCACAGTGGATATTGGAAAGATATGGAGGCCTTTAATATTTTTCAACATAGTCCTCTGGGATAGTTTACATTCTGTTTTAATATAACTGTTATAGCACTGGAGTTCATTCTTAATTTTTAGATTTGTGTGCAGTGATAAACCCATCCCTAAAAAATATTAATGCCTTCAGGGGAGAAGGAGCATATCTTCTCAGCTGTGGGTGTGATAAGCAGGTCACATAAAAATAATTTCATGCTCCTGGGGGTTATTTTTAGATGATGGTAGCTGCCATGTTTCAGATAAAGGTCTCTATTAAAACTGCTGCTTATTAACAATTAGGAAAATACCTCAGCTGAGAACCTCCCCCAAGCCTAGAGCTATCTTATTGAAATAACCTATTTAAACCACATTCCCCAAAAGAACTACAAGACCTGTTAGCTCCTCTGCTTTCTATGTGCCCGGGTATTACTCTATTATTCATCCACATAGTCAATGCTTTCTTGCATAGAACCTGGTCTTGCTTAGGGTCTGCAGAGAGCAGGCTGTGTACCCCCCCCACACACACATTTCATCTCAAGGAGAACTAGCATCCTAAAATATACACCTGTTTGCTAATTATTGTGAGCATTTCTTTCCTCTCTTCCATTCCTCCCCAGAACCCAGCCCAGTGCACCTAGGTATTGGATAAGCATCTCTGCAAAACATAAATGAGCCACCTCCCTGCTTTCCTTTTCAGCAGAGCAGGGGTTTTGCCGGCTCTTGGGTAAGCCCCAAATAGGCGAAAACAGCTGATCTGCAGCAAACTCTACCTGCCATTCATCTCTTGGAGGCTGCCCATTCCCCAGTGACCACTGGCCGGTGCTTTCATTTGCCTTATTTTACTCAGTTTCCTTAACAACCTTATGGAAAAAGTTTTAGTATCCCCACTTTACAGATTAGAAAACTGAGGTCCGGAGAGATTTAAGTGACCTGCCTAAAGTCGTGCAGCAAGGAAGGGGCAGCACAGACACTTCAATCTTGGCGGCCCCATCTCTAAATACACAATCACTTTCCTTAAACTTGAAAGCCTGGGCTAGTTGGAATACCAGGACAAAGGGGTTGCAAATGGTACTCCGCGTTTCCTTCCCCGTTTTAGGTTGGGACTCCTTTACACTGCTAGATTGGCCCCAGATGTGTCCCCCAAAGCCAAAGGGGCGAGGTGGGCGTGGGCCGCAGTAGAAAGGAAGGAGGGCCAGCGGCGCCCCCGAAAGGAGCCAGGGTGTGCTTTGAGCCACGCTGGCCGACCTGGACTCTCTCCGCCTTGCAGGTCTGGTTCCAGAACCGTCGGGCCAAGTGGCGCAAGAGGGAGAAGGCTGGCGCGCAGACCCATCCCCCGGGGCTGCCCTTCCCGGGGCCGCTCTCGGCCACCCACCCGCTCAGCCCCTACCTAGATGCCAGCCCCTTCCCTCCGCACCACCCCGCGCTAGACTCTGCCTGGACCGCCGCGGCCGCGGCCGCTGCAGCCGCCTTCCCGAGCCTACCTCCGCCTCCGGGCTCGGCCAGCCTGCCGCCCAGCGGGGCGCCGCTGGGTCTGAGCACTTTCCTCGGAGCTGCCGTGTTCCGGCACCCGGCCTTCATCAGCCCAGCCTTCGGCAGGTAATGAGCAGCCTCGGGAGGCTGTCTTCTCTGTCTGTCTGTCTCTCATACACACACTCACACACTGGGGTCAGGGAGGAGGCAGGAGACTAACAGGGGTTACACACATCTTTTGCTTTGGCCCAACCTCCGAGACGTTAGCCAAAGAAAATACGCTCTAATTTTGACTTTAAAAATATGGGTCTTGACGGGAACGACTTGGGACTGAGTTGGAAAGGGGAGACAGCTGGCAGTAACGAGCGGGAGTGCTCAATGAAAGCTGTAAAAGTGCCACCTGAAGACAGCAACAGCCTTGGCCATTGGTGGTACTCGTGCAGATGTGTACAGGTGTAGGCTACAGGGCAGGGATGACTTTCAAGTTTTGCAGAAGTCCTTCCTCCTGCCCCAAAGTCTAGCAGCCTGAGAATCCCAGTCCCGTCCCCGAGGGAGCCCTGGAGCCAGGAGGTCCTCTGGGTGCACAGATTATTTCTTCTTTCCCAGACCCTATCTTCCTTGCCACTCAAGTGAACTGCTGCCAATGATCCCGCCATATATGCAACCCGGACCCCCCCAGCGGCACAAGACATCGAAATAAAAGAAACAGTTCATCGTATATTATAACTCCCTTTCTTTAAACGAACATCGAATGATGAAATTAAAAAATCTGTATAATCACAAAGACAAAGAAACAAAAGAGGGATGTATTAAGTTGGAAAGTGCAGTGAAAATAAAACTGAATGCAGCTTCAATGATCTCTCTTTGGGAGAACAAAGACATAATAGATTCATCCAACTGTGCAGCCACTTAACAAAAATCATCTTAGAGAAAATTAAAAATAAGAGTTGAAATAAAATTAGTTTCTTGTAACAAACCTATAAAACAAACAGCAAGTGCTTTGAAATGCACTTAGTGACTCAGTTTACCTAATGAAACCAGGGCATGTTACGCCCCCTCCGGGTGATACCTTATATCTTTGCGGAAAAGAGAATTTTAAGTCTTGGGGTTCCTTCTCCTCACTTTGGTCCCCTCTGGCAACAGATAACTTGTAAAACCAGGCGAACCCCGGGTGCAGCGCCGGCTTGGAGATTCCGAGGGGCTGGGAGAGTGAGGTGGTGGGGGTGGCTCGCAGAGTTAGGAGAAGGCTTGGAAAGGAGGAGCAGGCGCTCCCAGAGCCCAGGTGGGCTCCTTTCTAATCGTGGAAATCTTGAATTGGCCCCGCGGGGCCTGGAGCCAGAGTCCTTCAGGAGGTGCCTGGGAAAGCCCGGAGGGCACCAGGAGGCGGCAGGGGAGGGGGCCTAGGGCGGTTGGGGTCCCAGCTGTGGGTCTGCCACTCCGAGGGCAAGGGGTGGAAGCGCCGCGCAGAATAATCCTGGCGCCTCCCAGAGGCGGTGGCACCAGCGCTGGCACGGGTCCCAGCCTTGGGTTTCACCTTATGCTGCGCGTGGGGGTCTCGGGCCCGGGGGCCCTCTGGGGCAAGAGGCAGCAGAAGCGCAGGTAAAGCGGTGCAGAATGTCGCCTCGCAGGGATGCGGGTGTGTCGCAGCCACCCAGTGGAGTACAAATCAACAGGCGGGTGCCCTGCACCCCCTCCCCACGGACATTGATGGGCACTGGCAATTTAGCCCCGGGCTGGGGCCGCGCTGGTGGACAACAGGGTGGGCAAACAAACAGGACCACCTTGTCCGGGCTACATGAAGTCGTGGGCCGAGAAGAAGCCCCAGAGTTGAAAGTCTGTAGCTTAGGTCTTGGTCAGTTTTTACCCCCCATTCTCCTTTCTTTCTCTTTCCACTTTCCTGCCTTTTTTTTTTTTCTTTGTCTCCTCTTTCCTCTCCACACGACCTCCTGGTAAATAGTTTGATTGGAGGACCTGGCCTTGGAGTACACCCTTTCCTAAAGAGAAGGAGCAGAATCCAGGCGCAGTTGGGCCTCGGAGATTTGGGCCGCGGGGCCTGCCTCTGACCCTGGCTCCGGCCAACCATCTGGCCCTACGTCCTTTCTCTTCCCCGTCGGTTCTGGGCTCTGCTAAAGCCTTCCCAGAGTGCTGCAGTCTCCACTCGAGCTACTGCCTACTCCGACTCGCGGCCCACCCGGGACCTGCGTGTCGGCGCCTTCGGCGCTTCTCTCCTCCTCTCCCCAGGCACCGCACTCAGCGGCGAGGCCAAGACCCAGGCCGTGACCGTGCTGTTTGCTCTCCCCGCAGGCTCTTTTCTACCATGGCCCCCCTGACCAGCGCGTCGACTGCGGCCGCGCTCCTGAGACAGCCCACACCTGCCGTGGAGGGCGCGGTGGCGTCGGGTGCGCTGGCCGACCCGGCCACCGCAGCTGCAGACAGACGCGCCTCTAGCATAGCCGCGCTGAGGCTCAAGGCCAAGGAGCACGCCGCGCAGCTGACGCAGCTCAACATCCTGCCGGGTACCAGCACGGGCAAGGAGGTGTGCTAAAGGCTGCCCTCCACCCTCGCGCTCTGGGCGCGGCCCGAAAGGTCACCTCACTCAGCACCACTCAAGACCAAATGGAAACCGAGGACCAGCACACTCCGGAGACCCAGCACACTCCCGAGACGGCACTGAGAGAGCGCAGCCACCTTCGCAGCAACCCTGACTGGGGCAAGGCACCCTCCGCGCTGAAGGACCTGGCACCTCCTCGGCTGGCTGTCCACATGCCCCTGTCCCTGTCCCTGCCCACCTCGCTCCAACTCCAGCGTCCACTCTCTCCCATTCTTACTTTACTGAAAATATCACTTCGGGGAGGGTTTCTCCCCAAGATGCCTGGTATTGATATTAAAAAAATTTAAAAGCCCACCCTTTTCCTCCTGACACCCCACTTAGCTTTTTTTTTCTTCTTCTTTTTTTTAATATAGCATTTTGGCGCTCTAAGTTGATCTGCGCAGCGCTGGCCCGGCAAGAGGCCAGGGCCAGCAAGCGAATGCAGCCTGTAAGATAGTTCACAGTGCGCTTGAAGGAAAGGGGCGTCTTGTTCTTGTTCTCTTCTTTATCACACACCAACCAAGGTTTTTATATCAAACCAAAGGGAAATTACTCTGCTAGAATATGGACTGTTGAAGTCACCAAACTGTGATTATTGATTCTGTACATACCATTGTTATTAAAAAAAAAAAGAACAGAGCTTTGTATATTTGAAATGTTATAACGCAATTGCACTCAGCGTGGTATGGTAAAAGTTTGTCCTCCTGTAGATTCTTACTGTGTTGTAGATACGGTAGGGTTCTTAGACAAATATTTATGTACTCAAGCCCTTTATTTAACTTATTAACTGTAGAGGCTTCTGAAACCTTCAAGATAAAGGCAATGGTACAGTACTTTTGTGTAATGTGTAATTGTTATCACTTTTCCTTGCTATCTAGTGGAGAAGTGTCACGCTCAAAATAAAAAAAAAATATATGTTTAACAAAAGGAAGTGTGGATGCTCTTCGTAGGCGCTGAGGGGACAGTAGAAGGGGCCCCCTGCGGGGGCCAGGAGTAGGCTCTGGCACCCTGGCACTTCCGGGGTTCATCTGCACACGTGTTTTCCTGGCAGAGGCCCCTGGTTTGAACCCCCTCCTCAAAGGGATAGGGTTTCCGACGAAGAGTTGAGGACGCAGCCGTGGTCCTTTCCGCGCGTCTCAAGTCCCTTGGGTCGTGTCACTGCGGGAGCTGGGGGCCTGGGCCGTGGAGGTGGGGTGGGTTCTAGGGTAGGTGGGTGTATAGTAGGCGTTGCTGACGGTGGAGTCAGGAATTGGAAGCGAGCGGGAGTCTCTGCTGGGAAGGAGAAGGAAGCTGTTGGTTGAAAGTGCCACGTAGCAAGGAAGTGCGCAGTCCGAGATGACAGGTAATGGCGAGAGCTGGAAGCCACTGCGCTGGCTTCCGAGGGGGCGGGCTCCACGGTACATTCGCTGGGAGGAGGGAGGGAGAAAAGGAGAAGGGAGGAGGGAAGAGGGAGGAGAGAGAGAGAGGAGAGAGAGAGAGAGAGAGAGAGAGAGAGAGAGAGAGAGAGAGAGAGAGAGAGAGAGAGAGAGAGATATGAATAAGAACGCAAACGCTGGAACAGTGATGGAAAGGCAGCGAGGGGTATCCAAGTGGCAGATCTTAACTCGACAAATGTCATTACATCACTTATCCAGGCATTGGGGAATGTATACATTAAAAAAAAAAATCTAAACAACTCTGGTTTCTCGAAGAGACCCAAACAGATTTGCAATCCTCAACCCCCTCGGCACACCCTTCCCCGCTGCGACAACGGTGGCTTCCCCCTCCCCCGGGTCCTGCCCGCGCCCCTTCGGGTGACCGCTGGGTGGAAGCCCGCCTGCGGGGGCTGGGTCTCGCCAACGCTCCCAGGGTGATGGGAAAGGGAAGAGAAGCTTAATTAGTTTCAATTTGCAGTAATTAGCGCGCCGGACCTTTGGGGAGAGGGGAAGGCGGCGGCGGGGGGGGGGTGGAGAGGGCAGCCGCGGCGTGACTACGACTCTCGCGGAGCTGGGGCCAGCCGCCCGCCACGCCGCCGGCCAGTCGGTCCCCGCGGGGGGCGCGGGCGCGTCTCCGGGCCAAGGCCGGTCGGGCTCCACGCGCGCCTTGGAGGAAGGGGGCAGGTCCCCGGGGTGACCCGGGCGCGAGTGTGTTCGGCCCCGGGGGTGGGGCAGAGGTCAGCGGCCTTCGCGCTGCTCCGCCCGTCTTTGGGGGTGGGCTGCCCGCCCGGCAGCTGCGGGGCTCAGGCCCCCGAGTCCTCCGCAGGCTTACCCGGCCCTGACATCGGGAGTTCTCGGGCCCGATAGGGCTCGCCCGCCTAACTGCTTCTGGGAATTTGGCCTTCGGGTGGGTCCCTGCCACAATGGCCTGGCCCGGGACTCGCCAGAGCGGCACTTGCAGACTGGAGCCCGGCCTGGGGCCTGGGAATCGGCTGCTACCTACTATTCCCACCACTATTTCCCAGGTTAAGTAGGGCAGGAACTTACTAGGACGTTTCTTGAGGCCTGAGAGTCTCAAGCCCTCAGACTCCCCAGACCCTCCTGGAGAGAGCCTGAGATGCTTTCCCGGGGCGGTTCACAGGCAGGGCCGCTGGGAAGTTTGGGGAGGAGACAGCAGAGTGCCTGGGAGAGAAGCAGAGTGAAGGAGTTCTTTTATTTATTTATTTTTTGGTGGTCAATATCAATTTTCCGTCGATTTTGGCTTTTTGTCTAGGAAGGCTTCTTTTTTCCCCTCCAGGCTGCCAGTTGGATGATATACGAGAAACAGTACCATTCTTCCTGTTAATGAACCCTTTTTTAAGTCATTTTTTCTCATTTGACCCTTCCATGGAGCAGAAGCAAATTGCGTGAAATTACCTCCAAGGATTACATTTATTACTGGCCAATGAGAACCCCTCGCCTTGTTTTACAAACTCTTAATCCTATGTCATTCTGATGCCGCAAACAAGCTGGGTCCCCGGCCTCCTATTCTTTCAACTTTCCCCAGCTGGAGGGACCTCATTCTGCACTTAATATTCCCCATAAATATCACAAGCTAAAGACCCCCTGACTTCCAGCAAGTCCACATTAAACATGTGACATGTCACGCATGACAAACTCTGAGTATCTTTTCAAAGCAGCATTAAAAGCAAAGAAACCAATTTTCTTCTCCTTCCAAACCTCCCCAAGTGCTGAATGATGGGGATTGGAAAGAGCCACTGGAGCGTACTTAGGGGGATTTTATGAGATTTTCCAGAATGATTTAATCTTATTGTGAGCATTATTAATGAATGGCAACCCAATTTGGCCCCAATATCTGGGAACGCAGTCACAATGTGGGAGCAGCTGACCCCCCCCCCCAACTTTAAGCAAACCTCTTCCATGATGGAGGAGGACAGGCAGAAGTCTGGGGGAGTTCAGTTCAGGGCTTGACTGTCTCCTGTAGCACCCCGGGCAGAATGACCCAACACCTGCTTTCCAAGGGCCACCCCCACAGCATCTTGGGGTGAAGGGTGACTGGGAGCCCTGTACCAGCCTCTGTGGGAAGGTTGAGGGGAAAGGGTAAGCTAATTTGCTACATCTTTCACACAGGTTCAAGGCAGAGGCTAGAGGGGAGCCTTTGGTGTATCATTGAAAGTATGTCACCAACCACCCACTGCCTGGACCATGGGCAGCAGTGAGGGCAGACATCTTGGGTGTGTGGAGAGGAAGGTAGCAGGAGGATAAATTAGGGAGAATGATTACTGAAGAAAAAGTGAATCTTAAGCTACAGTGACTGGTATGGGCCCTAATCAGTTGCCTTTTTTTTTCCCCCTCCCAATGAGATAAGCATTTATTACTGTTTTTTGCTTTATAACAGCAAGAGTCAAAGCACCCATACTTCTCTGTTTAGTACGGTTTTGAATGTGGAGATCTTACTAGAATGGAAAAAAGCTGATGTTAGAGGAAATTAGACATGGGTTAGCCCAACTCGCTTTTAGAGAAAGAAAAAATGTGTACGTGAGCATGTGTGTATGTGTATACACAAAAGTAAGTGTGTCTGAATGAAGGGGGTCTTAAATGGAGCCTAAAATGGTATTTTGGAACATAGAGTTCCCCAGAGCAACTGCATATTTAACTGACAGTGGCAGCCTGGCTGGGGGGCGGGGAGAAGAAAACTCGCTACCTGATGGGGGGAAAAAGCATTTTTCAAAGGAAAAAGTCGTGTTGTCCCTGGACGTTATTAACGGTCCAGTTTGAAGTATACATTTTTTCCCTTTGAAGAAAAGGGAACGATTACCAGTTATACATTAAGAAATGTCATTCAGTCATTTTTATTCATTCTCCGGAAATCTTCGTAAAAGCCTGAATCATACTTCTACAAGCAGCAATTTTGTTAATCCAGGGGGTTATTACTCTGGGCCCTTATTAGGTTCTACACCACTGCCAAGCAATCCTATAACCCTCTCAAAAGAAGTTTACCTCCCTGTTATAAAACCAGTAGTGGTATTTATACTGTGCAATAATTAGTGTATTACTTGAATCCACTAACACGTTCATTTTATCTCTGCACAAAACCTCTAGTCTGCTTATAGAAAGCTTGTGCCTCCTTTGGTGCTGTTAAAGTAGTGAAAGAGTGAATTGAAGGCTGGTTGCACTTTCTCCTTTTGCCTCGCCTTAATTCCCATCTCTTTTTGCTCTCATCCAATTAGCACAGTGTATTAAGCGGTTTATCATCTCATAGTCAGCTATTGAGAGAAACAAGGCGAGCACTTTGCAATAGAACCTGCGCTCCTTTGACACCCTCAGGTACTTACATATTCCACTGCGCTATGAATAATAGAGGAAGAATGGAGCGCTAATTCCCTCATCAAAGAATGCCTTGTCTGCTGCTTTGCTCAACAACACCATTCTGATCAAAAGAAAAGCAATAAAGCTTAGCATAACAAAACGAAACCTACTTATTAGCTTAGTGGTTAAATTAATGCAGAGCCGCTGCTATTCAAAACCAAGGTTTGAAAACAGCCTCCAACAACCTGATAATGCTGCCTTCGGGATGAAGGAATTTTAATCTGAAATTTGAGGCTGGCTCAGATGAGTTAATCTATTAAACTGCTATAAGGAAGCTCTACCACAAACCATTCAATTAAGAAATATTTAGGTGAGGGGGGGAGAGAGAGAGAGAGAGAGAGAGAGAGAGAGAGAGAGAGAGAGAGAGAGAGAGAGAGAGAGAGAGAGAGGTGGAGGGTGGAAGGGAGAGAGAATATAGAGGTAAAGATAGTTTTAAATTTGAGATGGGAGTATCAAATAGCATGGAATTGAAGGCTCAAGGATCCTAACAAGAGTGGGGCTTGATTTTTTTGCCCCCATCAAACCTTGACAAAGATAGGGAAATGTCTTTGGAGTTTCCTTGTCTTTGCATGTCCTGCCAAACTTGCTTTAAATGATAGGTGTGAAAAAGTGTCTCAAGGTGCATATATGTGTAGAGGTGGCAAGGGCTGGAGGTAAATGAATTCACTTCCAACATCTCCTGAATTCCAGTCTGCACACTGTGATTAGCCCTGGCATCCTGGGACACGTGAGATAAACTCCATTCACTTTTAGGGCAAATTAAAATAGTCCCCAGGCATACTCTGAATTTTCAACTCCTGGCCCACCCATTCATCTTTATGTGAAGGAGGGTTGAGGATTAGCAAACTGCCCCAGACAAGCTTGTGTGCTCGGAGCTCTTGTAGGTCACATCCTAGTTCCTAAATAGAAAGGTGCCCTTTTCAGAGGCATGAGGCTGTAAGCACAACAGGGTACCAGTTCCCAACTGGCTTGGATAAAGTTTAGCCCAGAGGTTTAGTCTGGCCACCATAATGTTTCAAGTTTTTTTTTTTTTTTTTTAAATCAGTCGTCGAGGTCTAGAAAACTAAGAACTTTATGGAATATTTGGATTCCTGGCTTCTCTGGAAAACTGGGTCATGTGGCCTAACTGGGCTGATCCCTCTGTGTCACTGCAGCCTCCCTTGGACAACCTCTGCCACTATCTTCTGTGAATCCAGCTCGCTCTACCCACTCTTTTAGCATTTGAGCTTAAGAATCTTAAGAATCAGAGAGCCCTGGAGTCATCTGGGCAGGTTCTCTCCCCTTAAACAGTGGTGGACACTTACAACACCAGTTGTAACCCAGTGTGCTATGGATCAAGGCAAATCAATGAGTAGAGACCTTCCTCAGAGAAAAGTGAAGAGGTGATATTCTAATCTCCCAGCAGGGAGCCACTGGAATTCTTAAAGTTGCAGTTTTAACTTGCCATACAATTCTGGAGTCTTTGGTGCCGACAATTATAACCCAGAGTTACAGATCCTAACAAGAAAACATTAACTGCTATACTCTCTCTTTCTGAGGACTGTACTTAGAAAATTTTCTATAGACCTCCTAAAGAAATGGTCCTTGCTGAGCCGGGCATGGTTGCGCATGCTTGTAATCCCAGCATTCGGGAGGCTGAGACCGGAGGATCCGGGTTCGAGGCCAGCCTCAGCTACCTAGTGAGGCACTCCGAAACTTAGTGAGACCCTGTTTCAAAATAAAGAATAAAAAATAGGGCTGGGGGTATAGCTTGGAGGTAGAATGCCCCTGAGTTCAATTCCCAGTACCGCAAAAAAAAAAGGTCCTTGTCCTCATGGTGATTACAATCTAAAGGCAGAGATAAGAAACCAGTGAGACATTGTCTTTCAGAGTTCCTTGATGACCATGTTTAGCATGAATCTATTGATAATATAATCAAAGCACCCAGAACTCAGAGGAAACATGCCTTCTCTAAGCCAAGGTGTGTGTGGGGACAGGGAGTCCAGAAGTACATCTCTATAACTCTATAATCAGAATTGACCAGAGAAGCAATCAAATCACATCAATCATTTAGTTTCCTGAAGCAACTTGGCTACTCCAACTTGTGATGGACTGCAGAGCTTTTAGTATCAATTAACTAGGGGCCCTAAACCTAAAGCCTTTCTACTTTGAACTCAGTGTAAGAGAGAGAAGAGGAGCAGGGTGGAGAGCCTGAGGGGTAAGAGGAGGGAGAGAAAAGAGAAGGCAAAGCCAGATGAAAGGTGGCTTCATCTCTCCTACTTAACAAATAGAGGGGGGCACCTCTACGTTTGTGCCTTTCTCCCAGAAGCCATGGGCTTTGTTCTTCCAGAGACACCGCTGGGCTCTGGGCTTAGCTCTCTTTGGTTGTCCAAGTCTGCAAAGACACGTTAGAAACTATACTTCTTCTGTCTCTCTGGTGGTGGGGATCGACTCAGGGCCTTGCACATGCTAAACACTGCTCTACCACTAAGCTACACCCCCAGGCCCCTCCCCATACCTCATCTCTTAAAGGACCCAAGGTCCATAGCAATTCTGAATGCTACTCAGAATGTTCAGACAACCATTTTGCTAAGTATCTCTGAGCTGGGTTCTGATCCTGGTGGCAATGAAAGACATGGGCTGAAGTTTGGGAAGGGGGCAGCCATTACTCAAACCTTACTCCTTGCTTCTAGCCAACTCTTTGCACCTGATAAGAATTCACTGCAACTACGTTCTCTTTAAAAGTCTTTATTCTTGAGTTAAAAAGCACAACATATTTTTTTCCTTTATAAAACATATAGGTAAACATTTTCAGAAAACACAGCATAGTTGTACAACGGGAAATATATTTTGTTAGTATCATCTTACCAATAATGTAAGAAAGGAATGACTGACATATTGAAATACAGTTTGCGGCTGGCAAAGAGGGCACCATTCTGAAGAAATGAGGAAAAATAGCAAGCAAGCACTGGGGCCAATTAACCATTTCCCCTCCCATTTTTACGAATGCAACACAAAGATTTTCACCCCAACCTCTACACTGCTTTTTTTCTTTCTTTCTTTTTTTTGTGGTGCTGGGGATGGAACCCAGGGCCTCATACAGGTTCAGAAAACACTTCACCACTGAGCTACATTCCCAGCTATACACTCTTTTTTTTTTTTGTGGTATGGGGGTTGAATCCAGGGTGTTCTATCTCCGAGCTACACCCCCTAGCCCTACTTTTTATTATTTTGAAACAGGGTCTCAGTTGCGGAGGGCCTCACTAAGTAGCTGAGGCTGGCTGCAAACCTGTGATCCTCCTGTCTCAGCCTCCCAAGTACTGGGATTATAAGCGTGCACCACCACACCTGGCCATACACATTTTCATGATATATTAGGACATCAAAATATTTCAAATGTGCTTTCCTGTTGTATAAACGTTTACCTGAACTTTCTATTTAAGTGGGGGGGGGGAGGGGGGATGTGAGTATAAAGCACCTGCTCAGTGAGGATTGTTGCACTTAGGGGCAATTCAATAAATAAGCCACTCCATTCCACCTATTTGGAGACTGCTAGGATGCTTCCCCACCCCTCCCCCCCCCACCCGCCACTATCTATATGAAAGATAAGACTGAAAAGGACTACCACTCCTGCAGCAAGTGGCCCAGGAAGCACCTGGATTTAGACTGGGTTTAGCTAGCATGTAAAAAAGCAAGATATCAGCACTCCTGTTAGGCTGTAAAAACTCTTTTGGGGGCATCTCTATTAAAGCCCTGGGATGAAGCCTGGGGTCACTTAGAACTCAGCCATCCTTAATTAAAGTAGCAATTTCCCTCTCCCAGTCCTCAGTGGTACTTGGAGAAGGGCTCAGTGATATATCAAAATATAAAGGCTGGATTTTCCGTGATGCTTGGTAGATTAAATATTTTTGTAATCCTCCCTCCTAGTCCACATCCACACAACATGAGATGTGGTCCCAAAGGGAAAAAGCAAGAGCTATGGGAGAAGCAGTCAGAGCCACAGTAGAGGTTCTCAGAAGTTGGGATTCTGCAACTGGCCCTCATTTGCTCCTGGGTTTCCTTAGGACTTCACAGCACAATTGGCGAAGAGTTTGCTGAGGTTCACTTCGGAGTAGCCACTCCAGGACAAGAACTGCTCTGCTGTGTTCTTGAGTTTTCGGTAGTCCTGAAGAACTTTAGGGGTAAGAAACTGCTTCTTCAATTTTTCTAAAGTGAAATAAAAAAAAATAATAAAGGATTAGATGTCTCAGAGGTAGCTTCTTTTTTGGGGGGAGGGAGTACTGGGGATTGAATCCAGGGGCATTCTACCTCTGAGATACACCCCCAGCCCTTTTAATTTTTTATTTTGAAACAGGGTCTTGCTAAGTTACTGAGGCTGGTCTTGAAGCTGAGATCCTCCTGCCTCCGCCTCTCAAGTATTGGGATGGCAGGTGTGTACCACCATGCCTGGCTTCAGAGGTAGCTTCTTTCAAGACCATTCAGTAGTCCTGAGGCACTAGAGAAGGGGGTACAGATTCTGTTTGCAGCTCCATGTCTATGAGGTGCTCAAAGTCCTATCTCTGCTCTACGCCTGGAGCCAGTCCAATGCCGGGGATACTCAAGATTCCTCTGTGAAAGCCTGTCTTCCTTCCCTTTGCTGCCCAACCTTCTAGGCACATAGCTGACTTGGCGCATGGGGCCGGGCCACCCTCTACTGATATGAACTGCAGGTACATGCCCACGCGCAGCAGACAAGGTGAGCTCCACTTGTAGATACCACTTTTACATGCATGCAACTGCATGTGAAGTCTAGATGTGGCCAGAAACACCTAGTCTCAAAGTGGGACCCATCTCATGTACCCCAGAGCAACTGGGCCTAGTCAGTTTCTTCCAGTCCCCTCTGTCTGTATCCCCCTGCTAAGGGAGCTACCTAGACAGCACCTGTCCATTACCAAGATTTCTTCTTTATCCACATTGTGCGAACTCACTGCACACAGTGCCCCGGCCTTTGGGTACTGCTCCTTTCACTCATTCATACCTGGCCTTCCTGTTTGAGAAGGATGCTACCAGCTAGAGGAAAGCATCCCCCGACCCCGACTGCTACTTCTGCATTTTATTCTTTTAAAGAAGCAGCAGGTCTGATCTTTTGGGGGAGCCAACCCTGCCCAGAATAGTTAAGATGACACAGTCTTTGTTAGAATCTGCTCAGGAACCCCATGAGGTGTTCTGAGAGGCTGATGTTTTAAAATTCCCATTTTATGGCCTAGGAAACTGAGAGGTTAAGTCACTTGCCCAAGGAATCAGGGATATATATGTGAAAACCCAGGTAGCCAGAATCTCCAGCACGCCCTTGGAAGAGAGGCTGGCCCCAGAAATCAGCTGTTTCCGAGGTGAGGGCCCCGGATGCTGCCTGTGCCAAGGTGCCTGGGGGGAGAGAAGCTGCCCAGTACCTTGGAACAGGAAAGGATCAGGAAGGAAATAGAGAAGGGAGAGGATATCAATCACAGAAAGCAAAACTGCACCAAAACAACAGAGCAACACTGAAGCCCACAAAACCCCGGAACACGAAAACTCTGTCTTGAGATTTTGGTTCCTTAGCTACACATTCACATTTGTTCTCCACAACCTTTTCTAAATTACACCAGTGCCTTTCCAAAAACAACAACAAAAAGTTTTGTAGAGGATTTAAATGCCCAAAGGGGGTGGAAAAAGAGGGGAGGGGGGGAAGAGAGAGAGGGGCGCATCGTTAAGGGACTATAGAAAGACAATTTGAAAGTTCTAATTATGGGAGTTTGAGAATATACAACAAAGGCCCCAAGGCTGCCTCCCGGCAGGCCAGAGCTGCAGGCTGGCAACCCTGTGCATGTGAATGACACAAATGCATCTGATGACTGGGGAGAGCACATTTAAAGAGCTGCGGTAATAAGGAGCAGGGGAGGAAGAGAGAGGACACAGCTCCTGATGTGTTTACCTCCTCTGCTGATGGGATATTGACTTTTCCCACCAGGTTGGTTAGAAAGGGGACTATTTATGCTGCCACACAGCAGAGTTAGAATGACAACCAGCATCATTTGGTGCTCTTCTTCGTAAAAGACAACTGTGACCGCTAGCATATCCCATTGCTGGTCAATACAGCCCAGGCACCATTCCACACCCGTTAGAGATGCAGATAAAAGCTCCCACTTGCTTCCCCAATGAGAATTTAATCAATAATGTATGAAAGGTCTTCTAGGAAACAGAACAGGATGAGCTGTCACAGGCCACATTGGGGGCAGGGGCTGGGAGGGCAAGAATTCACCCCTTCTTCGTGGTTTTCCTCTTCCCTCTTTAGGTCCCTGGGCCCCCCACGTTAGGCTCCACGTTAAACCATTACTGTGTTTTCGTCAATACTAAACCCAGCACTTTAGAACTCAAGAGAAGATTTGGATGTTAAATGGTGAAAGGCAGTTAATGTGGCCAGTAAAAACCCCGACTCCCTCCCTGCTCCAGGTTTCAGAGGCAGCCTACTGGTAAAGATGTCATCCCTACGGGAGCTGAGGGTCAGCACCCGAGGAAAACACTGTTAAAAAGATCCCAATGGGCTATTAGGTAAGAGGCAGAGATGTGCAGCTATCCGACCCTGGTCCACAGAGATGTCACTGGCTGTGGCTGTGGCTGTCTCGGCCGCCAGCACCCCAAATCCAAACTTCTTTGAGATAGAGAAGGAAATACTCTGTCTACGCACAAATGCACCAGCAAAATATATGCTAGTGGCTTGAAGTAAGTATCACCTAGAGATCACTCCTCTTTAACCAGCAAAGTTAATCTCCTTTTCTTAATGTTTCCCGTGAATAACCTTTGACGTACATGTATCCAATGCTATTTACTCTGGTCCTTTCTACATTCTCAGATTCCTTTATGGTTATAATCACCAGAAATATTCTGTCCCCAAATCCTAGGAAAATGATGCCAAAAAGTTAGCCTAGATAATAATTATTCACAAAATATTTTATCAGAAAAAGGAACCGCTAATTTAAAAGTCAGTTTTTACTGATTACAATCTGAAACCTCAGCATTGTGCAAGTTACAATATTTTCTCTATGGGATGAACTAGACAATCATCTGCAGGCTGACTTGTCTTGAGTGTTTCATTTAAAAGTCATCTGATCAAACAAAATGCTAGCACTATTTAAAGAAATGGAATATTCTCTTGTTTAAGGAAACAGTATTTCACATACTTTAGTTTCACAGCAGTAAACCTAAAACTCCTTTTCAGCTTTACTCCTTCCGAAACCCTTTTTGGACTTAAAGAAACACACTGAACTAGAAACCACAAGGCACAGGCATTTTAACATCGCCTACTGGTTATTTTATTTTAATTAAGGCAGGCTTAGGCACACAGGCAGCAGCCGTCTCTGTTCTGAATGTCTGTTTCATTTATTTCTGTGCAAAGGTATCAAACAACAGTCAGTTATAATTGATTCTGTCAGGTGTTATACAGTCAGTCATAATTGTCTCTGTGT
>PVLC010006521.1:0-15000 GCA_004027655.1 Graphiurus murinus | reverse complement strand
CTGATTCCCTCAGAGTGAGTGAACAAGACAGCACACACACTTGAGAGTGCTTAAGACAGAAGTCACAGTCTTTTGTAACCCAATCTTGGAAGTGACACTGCATTCCTTTTGTTGCATACTATTTGTCAGAAGAGTCACTGGGGCCAGCCCATTACTGCACAAGTGAATGCCATGGGGCAAGGACTGTTAGGTACTATCTTAGAAAATGCCCACAGGAGAGGGCCACTTTTGGGGAAGAAGCTTACTAACTTGAGTAGAATGCCAAAGAGATGGAGAAGTCTAAGACCTTAAGAAATCCAAGAGAAAGCAGGGAGAGAATGTCAAAGGCAGATTTCTAAATGACTGCTTATCATCAAACCCATTATCCAAGGAAAATCTATGAAGGCAGATTCTGTACCAGATACATTTTCGGCTGCACTGGATTTAATGTTTATGTAAAATGACTGTGGCTGGGATCTGACTCATCAGATACAATCTAAATATTAAAGCAGGGGCTAGGATGTAGCTTAGTTGTAGAGTGCGTTCTTAGCATGTGCAAAGCTTTGGTTCCATCCCCAGCACCTAAACAAATAAGTATTAAAGGAAGCCAACTGCTTAAGAAACCAACCATGAAGTCTGACATCCCAGTGTTTGCAAGGTATCAGGGTTAGCACCCTTTACCTTCTTGAATTCTAGGAAGTGGTACACTTTGTTCTCTCTGGAATGAATTCCTCCATTGAGCCAATGTGATTTTTATTTTCTTGAAACCCTAAGACTGTGGTATATTACATTCCAGGATATATCAGTGACACTTTTTTTTTTTAAAAATGGTACTGGGAATTGAACCCAGAGGCATTCTACCACCAAGCTACACCCCTAGCCCAATTTTATTTCTTATTTGGGAACAGGGTCTTGAGCCGGGCATGGTGGTGCACGCTCGTAATCCCAGTACTTGGGAGGCTGAGACGGGAGGATTGCAGGTTTGCGGCCAGCCTCAGCTACTTAGTGAGACTCTCTGGAACTTAGTGAGATCCTGTTTCAAAAATAAAGAATAAAAAAAGCTCGGAGGTAAAATGCCCCTGGGTTCAATCCCCAGTACCCCCCCCCCCAAAAAAAAAGAAACAGGGTCTCGCTAGGTTGATGAGAGTCTTAATACTTGCTGAGGCTTTCCTCAAACCTGCAATCCTCCTGTCTCAGTCTCCCAAGTACTAGGATTACAAGCATATGTCACCATGTACAGCTCAGTGACACTCTTTGAATAGAATTTTCCATCAGGTTCATTAGAATTGTCTAGATATGACAAATATATATATTTCTATGAATCTGGTTAAGGGGATTGAACCCAGGGGCCTTCTACCTCTGAGCTACATTCCCAGCCCTTTTTATTTTTTTAATAGGATTTAAGTTGCTGAGACTGGCCTTGAACCTGTGATCCTCCTACCTCAGCCTCCCAAGTACAGGGATTCCAGGCATGCACTAGCATGTCTGGCTTGACTATATCTCTGGTGTGTGTGTGTGTGTGTGTGTGTGTGTGTGTGTGTGTGTGTTACTGGAGATTGAACCCAGGGGCATTCTACTTCTGAGCTATACCCCCAACCCTATTTTTTATTTTGAAACAGGATCTCACTAAGTAACTAAAGCTAGCCACAAACCTATGATCCTCCTGTCTCAGCCTCCCAAGTACTGGGATTACAAGCGTGTACCACAATACCTGGCTTGACTATATAGCTTGAAATCTTAACTGGTAGATTACCAAGATAACTGCTGTCCCTGTTTTTCAACTCTTTTCCCTGACCAAAGACTCAAAGATTATTCAGGGCAAGTAGTGGGTGACAGCATTCTATCATATTTTAGCTATTTTAACACTGCATCCATTTTCCACCATGACTGACATCAGGGCTCTGAAAAAACTGATTCATAAGGAAGGAATACTTTCTTAGAAAAGCAGCTGGAAGCTTTTATAAGACTAGGTGGCCTGAGTGGAGCCATTAATAAATAAAAGCCTAACTGAATTGAAGTTCTCTCTCTAGGATTTAGCAAAAAATAGGGGAGATTGAAATAAAATCTACTGAAGAAAGTGACTTTCTCTAGACAGACACAGTCCCTTTAGGGTTCCTCTTTACAAGGGTGGCCAAGCATTGACCACACTGAGAGACTCTCAAATGAGGGGTTACTTGCTAGAAGCAATAAACAGATACTTGATATTTTATGTTTCACACTGGTCATTATTTTTTTTTTTGTGGTACTGGGGATTGAACTCAGGGGCATTCTACCTCTGAGCTACACCCCCAGCCCTATTTTTTATTCTTTATTTTGAAACCGGGTCTCACTAAGTTGCGGAATGCCTCACTAAGTAGCTGAGGCTGGCCGCGAACCCGGATCCTCCGGTCTCGGCCTCCTGAATGCTGGGATTACAAGCGTGCGCCACCACGCCCGGCAACACACTGGTCATTATTATAGAATAAGGATTAGTAAGCTGTGGCCAGAAGGTCAAATCTATCCTGCTGTCTTTTATGTCAATAAAATGTGAAAGGAACACAACCATACCCATTTATGTCTGTATTGTCTATAGCTACAATGGTGAAGTTGAACAGCAGCAAAGGAGATCGCCTGATCTTCAAAGCTGGAAATTTTGCTATCTGACCTTTTACAGAAAAAGTCTGTCAACTCCTGATACAGAGGATTCAAACAATATATATCCTAGCTGGGTGTGGTGATATGTGCATACAGTCCCAGCTACTTGGGAGGTTGAGATAGGAGGGTATAATGGTTTGGGTTTTGAAGGTCCCACCAAAAAAATCTCATGTGTTGAAAGTATGGTTCTCAATGCAAGAAGGTTCAGAGATGCGGCATGGCTGGAAGTGGGTCACTGGGGTGTGGCCTTGAGGACTATAAATGCCTCCTCTCTCTCTGCAGCTTTTCTCCACCATACACCCTACTGCCATGGTTTCCGCCTTGGAGCCAGGCAACCTTAGACTGAACTTCTAAAACTGTAACCAAATAAACTTTCCTCCTTTAAGTTGTTCTTGTCAGGCATTTTGATCACAATGACGAAAAAGCTGAGTAATACAGAGGATAACTTGGGCCCACAAGTTTTAGACTAGCCTGGTCAACATGGTGAGACCCCCCCCCCCAAAACAAAAGAAAACAAAGTATCAAAATCAAAAGATACACATCCTATTATTTTATCCTATTTTATACCATAAGCTAAACAACAGATGAATCGCCATATTCCATACTTACAAGGAAGCCTGACCAGAGAGGCTTTCTGCAAGGCCACACTTCTAGTTCATGCTTTTGTCTATAAATTCCCTTTGTAATGGGACACAAAGAGAAACCTTCATTTTCCTCCCCAGCCTGCATGATTTATCTTTAAAAATGCCAAAGGTCTCCTAAGCATAGTCTATAAGATTTTCCATCTTTGGCTCAAGTTACTTAAAGTTTTCACTTAGTTCTGACGTAGATGCTAGCATAAACATACTCATCTTTGGTGATAATGTAGATGCTAGGCCCTGTAAGACAAAGTGTTCCACTTTCTATGTGTTTAAATTTGCTCCAATAAAAATCTGGATCCAGAGCTAGGCATGAAGTATTATAGGCTACACCTGGTACTTGAAAGGCTAAAACAGGAGGGTCACAGATTTGAGGCCAACCTTGGCAATTTAACAAGGTACTATCTCAAAATTTTAAAAAGGGTTGGGGGTGTACTGCAGAGACAGAATGTCCTTGGGTTCAATCCCCAGTACCATACACACAAAAAATCTGAACCCTTATATTTGGTTGTTTTTTGGGCTCTTCTTAGATGAAGGTTAAATGATAATGGAGAAGATGGAAAGAATATACTAGGAAATGTCCCATTGAACATTCCAGATTCTGTTCAAAGAAAATGCATAATCCTTAAGTTTCACCCACCTATTTCTGTATGTTTAATATGTATACTTTCAGCTGCCAAGAATTCTCACACTGTTCTGCATTTTCACTAACATAACCCTCAATGTACACACACACACACACACACACACACGTGTATATAAATATAAACACACACACATTTATTTGTGATGCTGGACTTGGATTTCAGGATGCATGCTAGGAAAGCGCTCTACCACTCATCTCCAGCCCCAGCCCAATGTATACTTTTAAATGCTTAGTCCAAAGATAATTACAAAATGGGTCTTATTGATTTGCAAATTGTTGCTATCCATTTAAACTACACCACATTTACGACTCAAATGATTAAAAAGCAAAGCCACTCAGAATACAAAGGAAAAGCTGTGTGACACCATACAGATCTTGATTAAGCCACTATGAATTCTCTGAAGCCTATGACCTTGTTAAGCAGCCTCTAGGCCCTTATTTTGGCAGATGGAAGCAGGGAGCTTGGGAGAGGCAGGTAGTAGAGGACAGAACAGAAGGCCTGAAACCACAATTCCACAAAAGAGGCAAATGGTGCTAGAGAGGCCTAACTATTATGCATGTATCCCACCGCACACAGTAGCCTCCTTCCTGCATTCACACAGGACCATCCACACAATGTATTCATCTAGATGACACTAGTGAATGGGATCATTATGAATATTAACTGCTTCATTATCAGAGCCTTTTCTTGCATGCTTTAGTCAAAATTAAAATGTTCTTCAATAAAAAGGAAAACCTCTTTTAGAGATACATAGTTAAATATTTATGAGTGAAAACTCTGTTCTCTGTAATTGAATTTGGAGGCCAGAAAAATACATAGAATATTTGAGTTGTCTTAGAGTTAGTATAAAGTCTTAATAAAACACTGTGAGGATTGTAAAAAAAAAATGAAAGGAAAACACGGATCTGAAATATGCTTACAATAAGCCGAGAAAAGCAATATGATACCTGGGAAAGAACTTTGGACTAACATATGGCTAATAATTTGTAAACGCCTTTTTTTTTTTTTTTTTTTTTTTTTTTTGTGGGAAGGGAGATGGGGTATTGGGGATTGAACCCAGGGGCATTCTACCTCTGAGAGCTAAGTTTCTGAGGCTGGCCTTGAACCTGGGAACTTCCTGTTTCAACCTCCCAGTTACTGGGAGTACAGGCCTAAGCCACCATACCCAGTTTGTAAACTCTTAATAAATACTTACCGAGCTGGGTATGGTGGTACACATCTGTCAGCCCAGAACTTGGGAGGCTGAAACAGGATGATCACAGGTCTGAGGCCAGCCTCAGTTATAGAATGGCCCTGGGTTTAATCCCTAGCATCACACACATAAAAAATACTGACTGATGGGCATTAATCTATCTTCATGTCTACCACCAAATGACCATAATCCTTCACTGGCAAATAACCTGTGTTTGGCTTCTCTACTTGTTTATTCAATAAATATTTACTGAGTGCTGACTAGGTTTCACGCACAGTTTGGGATATGTTGGCAGGGTGGGGGGGAGATTCAGTTAAGTAAGTCAGTATGCCTGCTGTATTTTAGGAGCAGGCATACTGACTTATTTTTCAACTAGAGTGAAAAAACCATACTGATAAGCAAATGCATTACAATTTAATGTACTCACAGAAGCATAGATTATTAATTCATTTCACAAATATTTACTGAGTGGCTACTATGTGCCAGATACTGTTGTAAGCCCTGGGGATAAAGGAATGGACAAAACTGCCTGCCTTCAGGAGGCTTAGGGTCCAATGTTTCTATAGATATAATTAACATAAGATAAAAATCTACCGGAGACAATATAAAGATAAAGGAACATACACTCTTTAGAAGAAAGGCAGTCCAGAAGTCAGAGTTGCTTTTCCTACTACTGCAATACAGCAAATAGATCACAACGTAATTATTTTGAGTATGGATTACAGGTTATTTATGTCATATTTAAAGTCTAAATAAATCCTGAGGAAATGAAGCAGGCTTGAAGTGTAATGTTACTGCAACCCTTAAAATAGTCTATCTATTGGCCCTGAATTTTAAAACATGGCTCTCTCCAAAATACATCAAATGCAACATATACAGCTGCCATCTGTCCTATAGACATAGTAGGCGTCCCTTTCATTCACAAGCAAAGCCAGTGAAGGGGGGGAGGGACCTCAGATGGAGAGAGGATAAATTCCACTTGTGCTATTAAAAAAAGGAGAAGAGTGAACCCAGTGGTTGAAAAGTGAAGATAAAAAGAAGAAAACAGTAATCTTGCTATAGAAACCAGAGAATTATGTTCTTGCTCTCCCCCTACTTTTTTTTTTTTTTTTTTTGCTTTCACACTGTACAAACTCTAGCACCCTGAACAACTCACTCTCCTGCTATTTCCAGCACTTTAAAGAAACTTTTCAACATTTCTGCTTGACACATTTTTTCAACAGGGAGGTGAAGACAATAAGTAAACAGGTAGTGAAGGGCTATTTAGAGAGCTGGTCAGTCACAGTAATAATAAAGGGAAAATTCCCCACCCGAACAGAACATCCATCCTATGTGCGGCAGCCACAGATGGCACATGACCTCTGACAAACAGTTTTCAGAGTAATTTTAATGCTACTCTGGATTTAACTTGACTAACTGGTAGCAATTGAGCACATCTTTTTTTCTTTCTTTTTTTTTGTGGCAGCAGTTATCTAAAATGCTACAATAACAGCATCAAAAGTAGAATGGTGGAAGATTGGTTTTCCATTGTGCTGCTGAACTGGCATAATGCCCACTTTAAAAGCAATTCGCTGCTCATCACTGAAATCTGGCAGACACGACACTAAATGCCTTGAGGGAAAAAAAGGGACTTGAGAAGGGGGAACCCACTCCAACCACCACGCAAAGGGGGAAAGAAAGAGCGCCACAGATGAGGAATCTGGGTGAGAAGAGAAAATTGCCAAATAAAAAGTTTAGCATTGCTGCAGACTCCCAACAGGCTGTACTTAATTTGCAAGAAGAAGATTCTGTCTACAGGTCTGCATTAGTAACAGCAGAACAAAACAAAAAGCAAAATATATATTTATGTCTGTCTATTGTTCTGATGAAGCAAAAACCTAGTGAGTTCCGTCAATCATTTGTCAAACATGTCTTCCCCGTTTTATTTACCACCAAATATAATAAGTAAATATGTGATAATAAAACTCTTCTTTTTACATGGACATATACAATTTTTCCTCCTGCTAAATACAGGTAATGATTTAGGAAGCTTTCAAAATGTCTTTTTACTGTCAATAAAACTAATTCTATTCCCATTTTCATGCGAAAAAAAAGGCTTTACAAATGAAAATTCAAATTAAAATTCTGATTATAGTGTAGTGTGACAACACCTGTATTTATAATTTTACTGTCAGCTAGCTTGTAGTGTTTAACAATAGCTCGAAGTAGAAAAGTAATTGGAATTTGTCTGTAACATGCCAGATGACGGCATTAGGAGCTTTGCTACGCTACAGAAAATTTGGTTTGATGGCAAAATAACCTCGCGGAGATTCCTACAAATCAAAGGTTACCTGGGTTGGAGGGGGGAAGGTCTCTTAGGTACGGGACCCTCTTCCTGGATTTGGGGCATCTAAGAGTTTGCATCTGATGAGTAAAAACTGCTTTGATCTTGACTCGTGCTTCCACCATCTACCCTGCAGCCTCTCAAAGAGCACGGATGCAATTTACTTTCTAGAGTTACTCCAGAACAACAAAGAGCAGGTAAATAAACAACAACAGCAGCAGCAACATCTTGTTGTTTCTAAAACAAACCAATGATGTAATTTAGCGATTAACTTGGCAGATGTGGGTGGGATGGGGGATGCAGCAAGAGAAGGGCAGCAGCCTTGGGGACTGAAGAGCACTGAGGTGGGGCAGGGCAAGACCTTACTGACAATAAGGAACAGGACACTTACCGTTTACCAAAGGGTATACAGTCAGGAGCACTAGAGATGTTTATTGTATTCATTCATTTTCAGTAACCACCGCTAAATAATATAGGTACCCACACAGATGCCTAAGATTTGCTATTTATCAAAAGATTAAGAGAAAACTTACACATCCCACTTATACTTTTACTGAAGCAATATGGAGAAAAAATTATTTAAAGCAGTGTTCTGCTGTCAACTTGAATCTTTCAAAACTTATAAACACATGCTAATCTCCACACACAACTTGCCTTACTCTAGTCTACAAGTGAAAAGCCCATCTTTTTCATTATCCTAAAGATGAAAAAAAGAAGCCACATACAAAAGAAAAACAGAATGACAGTGATGTTTTAGTTTACACTAGATATGGCAACACACACAAACTGTCAAAACTATGGAATGAAAAAAGCTGTTATCAAGCAACTGTCAAGAGAGTCCTCTGAGATTTGGAAATCTTGTGTTTATTGTAACTACTGCACATTACACAAAGAAAGAAACATCCCTCTCCTTGCTCTTGCTGTTAAATATCATGCAAGAGAACACAGACTTCTCCCTTAGTATTTAGATTAATTTTTCTTCCCCGTGTGTAATTCTGTGCTTGACAGAGCTGCTCCCCTCCTCCTAGGTTTTTTACAGTATGGTCAGAGTTCAGAGAGAAACTCGAGGCTACATCAAACATTATTTCATTCCGAAAACCATCTCCGCCTCATTTCATGTTGTTAACTGGTTGTCTATCCCGTAAGAGTGGAATCTGTTAACATCAAAATGCATCGTCTTCACCTGAATGATTTTCCTCACTTAGTTCTACAAAGAGGAGCATAGAGTTAAAACATAGACACTTACCATAAAATGATCTTAATTTGTGACTTGCTTTCTTTTCATCTCCCTATTAATGGATACAGAGAAGCCCAAATCCCTAAAGGGGAATTACCATCCTATAAGGGGAAGAAATGCAAACGTACAGGGTCCAAATCTCTTCCATAGTGCAAGACATTAGTAATGTGTAGGTCACTTCCCCACTCCAAATGTAAGGGTCAAAATGTCCCTTGTACTCTCTCCTGAGTCTGTGTATTTTATTATATGTGCCAAAGTGGTCTTTTTACCTAAACATGGAAGCAGCGCTATTCAGTCTGACACTTAATTCTTGCTCTGAGGCCCACAGGGCCCTGCTTGGCCAATTGCAGGGCAGCATCTCACCGGTAATAGCAGTAGCTGCCCCTTGATTAATGTAAGTGAAGGCACTCTTCAGGTGTTTTGATTTTTATTTTTCATGTTTCCATTGGATGCAGAATATGCACCTTCTGACATTTCTCAGGATGGGGAAAAAGTAGATGGCAGAACCCTTATTATAAGCATAAATGGCTGGATTCTGATGAACCATGGGTCAAATCAAATCACAAAATACATTTTGGTAAAAAAAAATCTGTTAGCAACACATAGTCATAATTCTGAACCACAGAGATTCTACTGAATTTACTTCTGTACATTTTGCTGACAGCCTTCCCTGTTTGGAGATCTAATAACTTCAGCACATTACTGATGGATGTGCTGGCCATCTCAGTGATGTAGAAGAAAAGTAGTCAACATGTATTCAGTGCATCTTAGCTCTAAAGAGGTTATAATAGTTACCCAGGGCTTAGAACATACTTATTTTAGGTTTTAGTGACCTGGTAGAACTCAGTAGGCAACATAATGTCAGTCAGATTTTACTCTGAGGTAAAAACGGCTTAATAATGATGTCAATTTTATAAAAATGAAGCTGACTGCCTAGTAAAGAAAATCTAAATTCTTCTTAGACACTTATTTTGAGATTTTTTAATAATAAATTATTTTTAATTATTAATAAACAGTAAATGAAGAACACTGAAATGTTTTATCACTTGCATTCCTCAATCTCATTTTAGGGTAAGTGGCCAACTTATATCCTTTTCATGAAATGAAAATCAGGTTTTATACAATTATCTTGATAAACTAGTTCTCTGCTAATGAAATTTTATTTGAAGTAAACAGTTAAAAAATGACAACTTGCCCACTGAAGAAGTTTGAGGCTATCTGTAACAAATTTGGGGACATCATTTTTAGTCATTCACACAATGTACAAATCATTAGTATTCTGTATGTGGTAGTTAAGTTTAAAGTGTGCTCTGGAGCCAGGTTGTTTGGGTCCAAATCCTGACTGCCATTAACTTGTTTTACCTGCAGCAGTTTTCTCAACCTCTGCACTTCCAGTGCCTCGTCTATAATGTAGGGATAACAAGAGTACCAACTTCATAGGGATGTTGTGAGAATTAAATAAGTTAAAACACAAAACCTGCTTAGAATGGTGCCTGATACTTAGTGCCCAAATAAATGTTAATTATTCTTGTTACTATTAGCATACTTATATGGAATCTCAAGTAGAATCTAACCAAAAAGGGAAAAAAACCCAAAAAAACCAAACAAACACAAAAGGGAGAACTATTTCCCATTAGATTAGACCTGGATGAAATATGAGGTAATATGTGAACAAAGACCTCTGTAAACCAGAGAGGACTTTGGATTGTATGAATGTTCAAATGATAGTACAAACAGCCTACAATGAAAACTCTCTGATTTCTGGTTAAAGATGGCACACTAAATACACAGCTTTGCCAATGTCTAAGTCCTCACTAAAATTACATTAAGGAATTTTTTTCTAAACAGTATAAGAGACTCCAAGGAGGAAAACAGGACTGGATGTACCAAAAGCAAAACCTAGAAAGCAGGACAAGAGTTAACTTACCCAACAGATCTTTGCAGAATCCTAGGCTGGCAAGTGGGGAGAGCTGAAAGGGGATGTGGTTAACCTTAGAGAGCTCTTGGGGTACCCAAGTAATCTCTGGCAATGTGGGTGAAGATTGGTTGAATGTATGTTTAAGAAGCAGACCACAGATCCCTACCTCCATTCTGGCAGAAAGTTTATTCTCTGGTGAGGGTCTCCGAGCTGAGGGGCCAGCAAGCACACTGTGCCAAGACTGGGTATAGATACCTGAGCTCCCTTTCCTTCAGATGCTGGCCTCTCCAGAGAGAAGACTAGAAGATCTTTTCTGGGGAGTTTGACTTGGTCCGTAAGAAAAGACCTCAAGTTACTGACAAGTTACATCCATGAAAGAATACTTCAGGAACAAGAAAAAAGTTCTTAGAAATTAAAAGTGATCCACACCTGTAATTTTAGGTACTCAGGAGGCACAGGTAGGAGGATTATAAACTTGAGGCCAGCCTGGGGACAAAGTTAGTGAAATCCTCCCTCAAAATAAAGTAAAAAGAAGTGGGGATGTTGTCCAAGGCAGAATGCTCCTAGGTTCGGTCCCTAGTATCACACATATACACAGAATAAAATTAAAGGTATTACCAGAAATTTTAAAAATGAAAAGAAAAAGGTATGGAGGGAATCAAAGAAGAAATTCAAGAAAATTTCTCAAGAACTAGATGGCTTAACTTCCAGATGCAAAGAGCTCACCACACAGGCAGCACAATGAATGAAAACGGTTCCCAACCAAAGACACCATCATGACTGTGTCTGTGGGTGCAGAGGAAATCCTACAAGTTTCTAAAAAGGAAAGACCAATGGAAGAAGATCCCATATATAAAGAAATGGGAATGAGAAACGCTTTCAACTTCTTAACAGTAACAGTGGAAAAGATCATAGTAGAACAATGCTTCCATAATTATGAGGAATGCTGAGTTCCAGCCTAGAATGCTATGTCTAACTACTGATTAGGTGTAAGGGTGAATTAAGGACAATTCGGGACAAGTATGTACTCAAAAAACATCTACCATTTTTCTCTCTTTTCCTTTGTGGTACCAGGGACTGAACTCAAGGATTCACACTTGCTAGGCAAGCGTTCTACCACTGAGCTGTATCCTCAGCTCCCATGTCCTCTTTCTCAGGAAACTACCGGAAGATGTCCTTTACTAAACTCTCCCCCCAAAGAAGGATGGTAAACAAAAAAGACAGAGTCTAGGAGAGAAGGACTCTGAAATTAGTGCTATGTGAAGGAAACCCCCAGAAAGTGGTAAAGGATGATCACCAGGCTACCAGCTGCGCATTAGGCCACCAGGCATCAGCCCAGAATCCCCCATATGTGTAAACTAGATTAAGGGCATGTTTAGAAAAGCAAGGAAAGAATTGGTATGTGTCAATACTGGTTGCTAATATGCCAGAACCAGGTCACATCTGCCTGAGGAGCACTGTGGTGAGCGGGGAATGTGCTATGTGCAGTGGGGTGTAGGCTGGGAGCTAAGGCCATTTGTAGGAAATTACTGGATGATGTGCTCTCCGCATGTTCTTTAGAAATAAAGAGGGGGA
The DNA here is from genome assembly GCA_004027655.1 of Graphiurus murinus. Classification (NCBI taxonomy): domain Eukaryota; kingdom Metazoa; phylum Chordata; class Mammalia; order Rodentia; family Gliridae; genus Graphiurus; species Graphiurus murinus. Next base: position 2,857 of record PVLC010006521.1, on the reverse strand, counting down.
GGACAGGGAAAAGGGACTGCTTTTTGCTACCAGCCATATTTAACTTTTGATACTTTACATGATATTTTATAGCTGATAAGATAGTTAAAAAAACCAACCAACAAAAAGTCTCCTACCTCTCCACCCCATGTCTGTCCTTTTTTAGAAGTAATCATTTTTTTTTCTCACTTCTGTATTTATACAGGAAATATCTGGGCACCTTTTATTAGCTTGTACAAGTGAGCTATCTAGAACTCTTGGGGTCATTGAGCTGGAGGAAAAGGCTGGAGTTTATTATGTGAATTATGAGAACTTTTATTTTTTAGATTGACTGATTAATTAATTAATTAGCAGTGCTGGAACCAAATCCAGGGCTTTGAGCACGGTAAGCAAGTGTTCCACCACTGAGGTATATACATCCCCAGCCCAATTATGAACATTTTATTGTGGCGACCTGAGGTTGTGGCTGTGCATACAGAGGTGGGCAGGACAGAGGCTGACAATAGTAGCAACGGAACTTGCTTTTGTTTTTTGTTTTTTTGCAGTACTGGGGATTGAACTCAGGGACATTCTACCTCCAAGCTATAGCCTCAGCCCTACTTTTTATTCTTTATTTTGAAACAGGGTCTCACTAAGTTGTGGAGTGCCTCACTAGGTAGCTGAGGCAGGCTGCAAACACAGATCCTCGTCTCAGCCCCCCAAATGCTGGGATTACAAGCATGCACCACCATGCCCGGCTGGCAACGGAACTTGCTTTTAAGGAACACTTTCTGATTCTGACTTGCTTTAGGGTCACATTGCCTTCCCTAAATGGCCAAGGGATACCTTTCTGACTTTATAACTCTCTAAGGCAGGGTTTCTGGAGGTGTTTTATATCAAGGAACCCTTTGGCAGTCTACTTAAGTTCATGGACCCCTATCTCAGAAATTATTAATGTAACTTTTATTTTTTTTGTACTGGGTATTGAACCCAGGGGCATTGTACTTCCAGGCTACACCCCCAGCTCTCGCTCTCTTTTTTTTTTTTTTTTTTTTTTTTTTGCGGTACTGGGGATTGAACTCAGGGGCATTCTACCTCCGAGCTATAGCCCCAGCCCTATTTTTTATTCTTTATTTTGAAACACGGTCTCACTAAGTTGCGGAGGGCCTCACTAGGTAGCTGAGGCTGGCCGCGAACCCGGATCCTCAGGTCTCAGCCTCCCAAATGCTGGGATTACAAGCCTGTGCCACCACACCCGGCCCCCCAGCCCTTTTTTTTTGTAGTTTGAAACAGGGTCTTGCTGTGTTTAAAGCTAGCCTCGAACCTGTGATTCTCCCTGTCTCAGCCTCGTAAGTACTGTGATTACAGGCAGGTGTCCCCACACTTGGTTGTGTTTTTTTTTTTTTTTTGCAGTACTGGGAATTGAACTCAGGGGCATTCTACCTCTGAGCTACACCCCCAGCCCTATTTTTTATTCTTTATTTTGAAACTGGGTCTCGCTAAGTTGCGGAGAGCCTCACTAGGTAGCTGAGGCTGGCCTCGAACCCAGATCCTCCGGTCTCAGCCTCCAGAATGCTGGAATTACAAGCATGCGCCACCACGCCCAGCTTTTTTTTTTTTTTTTTTTTTTAATTTATTTGTTTATTGCGGTGCTGAGAATCAAACCCAGAGCCTTGTGCATGATGGACAGGTGTTACACCGAGCTACATTCTTAGCCCCTCAAGAAGTTTTTTAAATAGGTAAAATAAAATACATAGGATTGTGAAATCAAGCAATTATAGTGAAATACATTGATCACAATATTTAAAGAGCATATTTGTAGTGCAGCAATATATGTTCATATTAAGGCATTATAAGCTGTAGCACTGTAGCAACTGAAATTTTAAAGCAATGATGAATGTAAATGGTATTTTAGATATCTGCAGCAACTGTCATGTGATCTGAAAAGATCTTTGACTTCATTTGTGACAAAGTCATAGATACTGCTAATACCAAGGTAGTATGAAGCCTCCATCTATATGTTAAGGAAATGCCAAATTCCAGTTAGAAATTAGTGAAAATAAAAATGAACCTTTTACTCATTCAGGTTCATGGACCCCCTAGTTCTAGAGCAATAGTTTTCTAAGTGTGGGTTGGGATTTCTGGAGAGACCTTGAGTTCCTTTCATGAATCCCCAAGGCCAAAACTTCTTCAAAATTTTATTAAAACATTCTTGGAACCCAGGTAGGGTGCCATATGTCTGTAATCCCAGTACGTGGGAGGTTGAGACAGGAGGATTGCAGGTTTGAGGCCAGGGTGTGGTAACTTAGCAAGATCCTATTTCAACATAAAAAATAAAAGGAACTGGGGATATAGCTCAGAGGCTACATGATGTGTGCTATAGCCACAGATTCAATGCAGAAGCAGATATGAAGGATTAGCTGCTTTCTGTTAAACCAGAGATTAAAGAGACTTGCAAAAAATGTGAAACAATGCTGTTCTTTTCACCATTTTTTGGTCTGGAAAAAAAGAATTATTTTCAAAAAATAGGTTTCTATGTTAGTATATAATAAGCTTATTATTATGTTAAAGTGAATATACTTAGTAAATAAACCTCTGTCCAGGTGTGGTGGTGCATCCTGTAATCCTAGTACTTGGGAGGCTGAGACAGGAGGATCACAGGTTCAAGGCCAATGTCAGCTATTTAGAAACCTTGCTTCACAAATCGGCCCAAGGGTGAGTGGGGAAACAGGCAGCTGGCTGAAGTCTGAGGAGCAGACAAGGGAGAGCCGGGGAGTCGGCGCGTGCGCAGCAGTAGCAGCCGCCATCTTGTCGGCTGCCCACAGCAGCAGAAATCTGCCCAAAAGACCTGCAGAGGCCAAACCAGGTCTATTCTTACAAACTTGCAGGGATTTTTATC
>PVLC010006520.1:0-68816 GCA_004027655.1 Graphiurus murinus | reverse complement strand
TTTTTTGGTACTAGGGATTGAACTCAGGGGCATTCTACCTCCGAGCTATACCCCCAGCCCTATTTTTTATTCTTTATTTTGAAACCGAGTCTCACTAAGTTGCGGAGTGCCTCACTAGGTAGCTGAGGCTGGCCTCGAACCCGGATCCTCCAGTCTCAGCCTCCCGAATGCTGGGATTACAAGCGTGCGCCACCACGCCCGGCTCTGTTCCTCTCTTATAAACACATGTGGGCACAGTGGCGCACGCTTGTAATCCCAGCATTCAGCATTCGGGAGGCTGAGACTGGAGGATCCGGGTTCGCGGCCAGCCTCAGCTAACTAGTGAGGGACTCCGCAACTTAGTTGACCTGGTTTCAAAATAAAGAATAAAAAATAGGGCTGGGGTATAGCTTGGAGGTAGAATTCCCCTGAGTTCAATCCCCAGTACCGCAAAAAAAAAAACCACAAAAAACCCAAAAAACAAAAAAACAACATGTGTTTGCCTTTGCATAGATGTGAGTCTTGTGTGGTAGGGCAGGGGAAGAGACTGGAGCTCAGGGCAGCCTGGGCTTGCCCCTGATAGCCAGGCCTGGTGGCACACGCTTGTAATCCCAGTACTTGGGAAGCTGAGACAGGAAGATCATAGGTTCAAGGATAGCCTCATTAAGTAGTGAGACTCTCACCAACCTAGCAATACCCTATTTCAAAACAAAAAGTTGAAAAATAGGGTTGCGGGTGTAGCTTGGAAGTAGGATGCCCCTGGGTTCAATTCCCCAGTATAAGAGGGCTCGCTCCTGACCAAGTCACAGATAAGGGAGGCTTCTCTGGACTTGCTGGGTAAGGTCACTGAACTCTCCAGCAAAGCCACCAACCCCCTTTCAGAAGCAGACTTCCCATTAATTTCAGAAATTTTATATCTGAATTAAAATAAAAATTCAACAAGAGAAGAACAAAATTGAAGATACAGTTTTAGTTTGGGCAGAGGAGAGAGCCTTAATAATTAATTTGCATGTAGAAAAATTTAGGGGTTTTCGCTACTTTACATCTTCAAAACTTTTCAGTTATTACAAATTTTAAAGTAATAATAATTCATCATTTCAACCAAATATTTCCCTTGCTTGTCAGGCAACAATATAAGTATATTGCTTTTGGAATTAAAGTTTTGTGAATCTATAATGTTATAAAACTGGATTGCATTTTATAGATCTTTATGTCAGAGAGATCCTGTTACATACCCTAAGAACAACTTTCTAATTTCAGGTTTTCCTTTAACTTGACTTGAATTGTGTGGGTTAGCTCTCAGGATCTCACTGAAAGACTAGTATTGCCTCATGGCGCTACAAACTGTCTTTCAGCTGCTGTGGACATCCTGTGGAATGGATGAGCCACTCTCACCCATGGGTGACACCGATGGGTATCAATCATTCTCTTGACATGATGCCTACTGCTCAAGCTTGTAATGTATGTAGACAAATTGCTCTAGTTGGGTATGGTGGCCCACACCCATAATTCCAGTACCTGGGAGACTGAGACAGGAGGATCACAGGTTGAAGGCCAACCTCAGAAACATAGAGACACTCCAAGTCCCCGCCCTCCATGGGTCCAGGCACCACTGCTCACTGGTCCTCCTTTCAGAGGTGTTCTCATAGAGAGGACAAGCAAATTTCAGCAATATAGCTTTCTCAGTGGAGTGAAAAAGACTTTGTCAGAGGCTAGAAATACTCTAGAGCCTGGGAAATACCCCATTCTCAGGGACTGGAGTGTAAGTCACTCTCCCTCTGTGAGTTCATTTTGCTCAACACTTGCTAGGTCCCTTTGTCCCTGGCTGTTCTTCAGTACTGTGACTTGGCTCCTTGAACCAGAGCCTCCGGCCTGTGATTTACTGTTAACCATTCTCTTGACATGGTACCTACTGCTCAACTTTTTAGTGTATGTGGACAAATTAGTCCACATTAGTTGGGCATGGTGGCCCACACCCATAATCCCAGAACCTAGGAGGCTGAGACAGGAGGATCACAGGTTGAAGGCCAACCTCAGAAACTTAGTAAGAGCCTCAGCAACTTAGTGAGACTGTTTCAAAATAAAAAATACAAAAGGGGAGGTAGCTCGGAGGTAGAATGCCCTTAGGGTCAATGACCAATACTAACATACATACATATATACATACAATGAAATAATAAAATAAAATAAAAGGCCCAGAGGTGAAATGACCCTGGGTGCAATTCCCAGTACAGGAAAACAAAACACTGTAATTTAGGCTTCTAGAATGATGTAGAAATTAAGATACATGGGGTTTAAACTGAGAAAAATCAATATAGCAATTATTTATTTCCTTTAATTGTGTGTATATCATTCAAGATAAATTACAAATTTTGAAGCAATTTCTCAATCCTATCTAGCATATATGTTACTGCCTCCACCAGTCTGTTTATTTTTAAAGAATGCAAATTAATTTTAATATTGGAGTAAGGCATTTGCAAGGAAGGAAAATCTGTTGCTAAAATGCCATGTAATTCAAATTTTATTTGTATCTCACTTTGAATAGCATTGCCTGTGGCATGGCTTCCCCTAGTGGCATAGATAGTAGAAATATATTTATACATTCAATATTTTATATTCCATGTACTTTCAGTCCTAACCTTTGGCCCTGTATATTGAGACAATTTTAGTTATTGAGATTCTAAGATGTGTATAGAAATGACCTGCACTGTTGCTCTGAGTAAACAAGTCCAGGAAGTTCAGGGTCATGAGAAAGTCATTAGCTGTGACCTAGAAGAGTTAATACAGCAAATTCAAGAAGAACCATATAATTGGCAATTTGTCATTGCTCACACCATTTTTTGGTAAATGACAAGTGCTAACAGGCAAAGCAGAAAGCCTTATCACAGCTACCCCTTAATGTCTCACTTAGCATGGTGACATAGTGGCAAAGGCTGTCCCTGTGGTTAGAGTTTCCCTGGGACTGTGCGGTCTGCAGGGAGTGATCAGCACTTGATGTCCAGAATCACCCAGAGAAAGACGTGGGAGCTCTGTTTTCTTTACTATTTTTCATTCAGTGCAACTTGTGGACAGTAAGTTGTTCAATGAACTTGACTAAGTAAGCTTTGGCTCTTAACAGAGTGCTGAAAAAATGATGAGAAGGAAAATCGACGGGAGATTTAATAGATCTCACGAAGTCTCAGGAAGGTCACAGTGAAAAGCAATCTCACAGTCAGAATGAGATCTGTATGCAGTAGTTGTCTCAATACTAATCTGTTACAAATTCTACAATTTTCAAAAAAAATAAGAAATTTGTAAAAATAAAATAAGAAATCACCTTCTGCCTAAAATCTCACACCATCTTATTTGCAAAAACAGAATAAGAAATTTGCAAAAATAAAACAATAAATCGATGCCTGCCTAAAATCTCACACTATCTTTGTTCTCCCTTCTAGAGTTTCATACTCTAATAAATGCAGTGAACTCTCCCTAGAAGACAGACCACAAACACTTGGTACAAAGATGCTGAAAGGACAAGCACAGTGGGGCCTGTGATAGAGCCCACGAGTCAGAGCCACCTTTCAAGTCCATAGATGCTGATTTGCTTGGGACTGCCGGAGTCCAGACCTCTACTATTTTGCTCCTTCACTGATTAACTCTGAAAACCTTGGCAGGATATTTGCCCTGGAACGGCCTCCATGTCTTCATTTGTAAAATGAAGATAATAATACCTACCTTGCAACTTGTTATGAGAATACAATAACTCCATCCAATGACTTTATTAGAACTATTAGATCCTGCAAATAGTAAGCATTTACCAATGCTAGCTGAGGTCCATTTATATGACTCTAAATGATGAAGTGAGCTCCAAATAGATCAATGGCAATTTGAGCAGAAATGAGAATTTTTGTTTCTATAACGCTCCAAATTGACCTCAAGTGCAATAAGATTAGGATTAATTTCTGTACCAGACTCCATTATGATGAGAATATACTAACAAATTAACATATTTAAAGTCAGGAGTATTTTCACATTGGAAATTATTTAAATAAGGCCTATTTGAAAATAAATTGGAACTGTGACTCATTGATTCCAGACATGATTTGAATATGCAAATATTTATTTATAATATTTACAGATAACTGAACATGGTTTTGGTGATATTTATAGATCACAACTGACTCTGCTGGAGAGTACTAGAACTGAGTTTGGAAACAAGTCAGGACTTTGCTTGCTGCATTTCAACTTCTCCAAAAGTGGCTGGAAAAAAAGAGTTCTGCAACCTCTCACAATCAATTTATCTCCTGTTTGGGGAGCAGAGAGGCACCTAGGAAGGAGAAAGGCTAGGGACGGCCTGGTCTAATTCTGTACACATGGCAATTGGACATCCTGGCAAATAATGATATTTGTTAGAGGGTTCTTATCAATGGAATATTTTTAGCAGAATTTCCATGATTTAAGGTTGATGCACTGACAAATAAAGCTATCATCTAGCTTCGTGAAGCCTGGCTTCCTAGAAACTGAGGCATTAAATGTCAATTTATCCCAACCTAAATGCTCAAATGACCTGCAGACTTCCTTAGAAACCTCATCTATTTGTTACTTTGGTTCAGAGAGCCTGTCCATGAGAGGGTGGGACTGGAAGTTACTCTTGAGGCACCCCAGCTCTACCTGCCTCGCATGTACCAGTCGAGTGCTCGTAATGTTGAAAATATTAGTGATTCTTGATAATGAATAAGATTTTTTATTTGGGTGAGACTGATTTAATAGCATTTAAAGATATTTAGACACTATCATATTTAAATATCTGTATTTCCCAATAGCTAATCTGAACTATGTGACATAAAAGTAATGAATGTTAAAGACCTGAATAGTTTATAAGACCAAAACAAATATCTTCTTTCTAGAAAAGAGTTATAAACAATAATTAGTAAAAAAAAAAAGAGATTAGTACCTACTTATAAGAAATATAAATTTTTCTGATAATTACACATACACTGATAAATAAAAAATTACAAGTATGCAATTTATGGAATATTTTATCTATCATCAATATTTTGCAAATATTTCAAGATCTCAATGCAAAAACCCATAGTTATAAAATAAGATTGCTGCTACAATTGATAATGAGGTATATGTTTCTATATTTTGCATTCAACATTTACAGGCTGCATACTGACGGTCTCTTGAAAAGGTGAAAGCATTCAAAGTGATTCCCCTTGAAAGGGGCATGATAGTTTTTTAGGAGTCTGGAAAAAGCAGTCTTAATGATTTACGATTGATGTTGACCTCAAGCCCTTTTCACATACCTTAAGGAACACTGTGCTGTTGTTTTATACTTTTATGGGTGCATTGCACTAGGCATCATATAGTGAGGTTCAAAGTGAAATATTCATATTATGCATCATAGTGAGGTTCAGAGTGATATATACATACATGCACACATCATTGGTGTATTTTCCTCCATATCCCACCCACTTCCCTCTCCTCCCTTAATTATATGTTAGTGAGATTGGTAGTGATACCTTCAATATATAGTCATAAGATTATCTCAACATTTAACAGTGTGCTAGTAACAGCTAAAGTGTGATGCTCATTTATTTCATGGGCTTAACTATTTGACGCCATAATTGACCTGATAACATATTTCTCTTTACTAACAGGATATCTCTTTACTAACAGGATATCTATTATAAGGGTTTGAAACAAGACGTGAAGATAAAGTCAACCTTCTTTACATCCAGAAGTTACACAAAGTGCTTCTTCCTGGGGCTGTCCCAGCAGCCAGTGCTTAGAGCTTAACAGCTTATACTGACCATGCTCAAGAGCAGCAAGTGGGGCTGGAGGCTGGCAGGTGCTCTGCAAACCCCACCTGGAACCGCTGTGCGCTTACATTCTCCAGAGTGTATGTTTTGTACTGATTCTCACAAAGGACTAGTAGAAGTCTTTCCAATACCCCGGTCAAGATTTCCCATGCTCTGTGAAATTCTCCATTTACTTCTTCAACTTCCTAGATGACTTGTTTGTTTCTCGCTCATCACCTGCTCCCCCAGTTCTTAGTATGGTTCCTGAGCTGTGGATATTAGAGAAACAAATGCATATGAATGTTTATTTGATAAAAGAATGATGGTCCAGGTGAGAGAAGAGGAGGGATTGGATTTAGGATTCAAAAGCTAAATTAGAGGTGGAATCCAGTGGAGTTGACAAACAACAGGACGTGAACGTACAGAAGAGGAAGAGGAAGAAGTAGCATCTGTGTGTCCTCAGGGATGTGCAGAGGGCACAGAATGTGTTGAGGAAGACAGGGAGTTTAGTTTTGGACTCATTAATTTATCTTCACACAGGTATGCACAGAAAAGCAGGTGAAAGCCTGTGTAGGTAGCATAGAAAACAGTTCAAACTCAGATGAGTGAGGTTGAAATTTTCTGGGGGATTGCTGTTTAAAATACTTTTTTTAAAAAACAATGTACTCATTTTTGTTGTTTTATTTTGCTTCTTGTTCTACTGACAGGTATTTTGTGCTCAATAAATATGAATTTTTTGTGAAATACTAGAGATACTTGGCATATCTCTCAAGCATTTTGATAAAATGCCATGACCTTTTACCAAATGTAAATTTCCTAAATCACCTAAATTTCCTGACAGCAGAGCGCAAACCTATTTTCTTCTTTTGTCAAATTCTTTCTTTGGGTTCTATTTAACCTTAACTAAGATTCTTTCCACTAAAACCTGTACAGCAAAAAAAAGGATTGATAAATTACAAGTCAGCCTCGATACATGATCAATATAAAGAAATATCCTGGAACTCTTTCATTGTATTGCTTTCTTACTCATTATTCCTACTGTTTAAATATTTTTACAATATAACTTCTAGACAAGATCAGGTATTCATGGTGGCAAGATCATAGACAAATTCATGGTAGCTAAATGATGGACCCAACCCAGGAGAATAGATAAATTGGATTCTACCCAGTCATAAAGAACAAAATTATGTCAAAATTATGTCATTTTCAGGAAAATGGATGGAACTAAAGAATATTATACTTAGATCAGCCAGTCTGAGAAAGTCAAGGGTTATATGATTTCTCTCATTTGCAGAAATTACAGAGAAAATAGGAAACAGAAGGGATTTTTAAACAATGTAGAGAGTGACCAGTAGAGTAGTGAAAAAGGAGTGGGAGAGAGATGGAGAGGAGAAAAAGGAGGACCGAGGAAAGGAGCAGTTCAAATAATGCTAGGGCAATATATGAAGGTATTAATTACTACCAATTTCCCTAACGTGTAGAGGGAGGGAAGAGGGGGAGGGAGAAAATACACCAAGAGCTGTATGCATGCATGCGTGTATCACACTGAACCTCACTATAATGTATGATTGCCTGAATAAAAGTTTAAAAAAATACAACTTTTAGAAACAATATTTAATAGAATCCATCTAATCTGCCTTCCAGTTCTCAAAGTTTTAGAATTGCATGAATACGGGTCACACAGAGAACTTTGCTCAAACAATTTCTTTTTTTGCATTCTGACCAATGATAAAGTGCATACCGCTTGCTGTCCTTTCTTTTACTTCCTTTTGCACTGGTTGAAGTCTTTTAACATCTGGCGTTTCGGACATATGCGCCCAAACAGCAGGCAGCTGTGGTCCAACTCCTTTCCGGTTCTTAGGTGAAGAAATCAAAACGCTATCACCCTCTTCTTTTCCATACTCTGGGTGCAACCTGGCCTAAAATCAGGGTCAGATCGGTGCCCCTCTCTAACTTACGTCTATGCATCTGAACTCTAACCGGCTCACAGTGCGTGCAAGGAAACCACCAGCTGCTCAAGCGCCTGGCTTTTCGCAGAAAGTCCAAGTTCAGGAGTTCATCTTCTGGAGGTGGTAAGGGATTTGAAGTAGTACCTCAGTTTACTCGTCAACATCTCCCTGAAGTGGTCGCCCATCAGGAAGTAGAAGACAGGGTTGATGGCACTGTTTAGGAAGGCCAAAGGCCGGGTCACGATGTACAGGGCTGTGATGATGGCCGGGGCGCAGGGGTACTGCGGCCAGCTGCGCAGGCGCGAGGCGATGCGCACGTTCCTCATGATGTGGTAGGGCGTAAAAAGCACGGAGAAGATCGCCACGGCCGAGATGACCAGGTGCAGCGGCTTTTCCAGCGGCAGGGCTGTGGTCTGCCTGCTCCTCCACTTGAGGAAGACAGCCATCTTGAAGTAGAAGAAGCACATCACAAAGAGAGGAATCAGGAACCCCACCAGGGTTAGGCACAAACTGTAAATGAGGTTGTATTGCGGATCTCCGGAACTTGCATAATCATTGCAGCTGGTGCCCTCGTCCGTGGTTTCAGGATTTATAAGAGGAAGGATGGGTAGCAGCTCCAAGGTGACTAAAACCCAAATCGCCAAGGAGATTAAGATGGCGAACTCTTTCTTTTGCAGAAGGTGCTCCCGGAAGGGATGCTTCATGAGCATGTATCGGTCGATGCTGATGAACGTGAGGAAAAGGATGCTGGTGTAGAGGTTGGCGTGGAGCACGTACCGGTTGGCGATGCACAGCACGTCTCCGTAGACCCAGTTCTCGTTGGCGTAGCTTCTCATCAGCATGGGGAGGGTGCACAGAAAAGCCAGGTCAGAGATGGAGAGGTTGAAGAGGTAGATGTTACTGCTGTTCCAGTTCTTCAGGCAGAAGAGATAACCGAAAACAACAAGGGTATTCCCGAGCATGCCCACGGCGAACTCCAGCCCATAGAAAATGGAAAGGTAGTACTTTTCCAAAGCAGCCTCTATGGCCAGCCAGTTTTTGCAGGTTGAATTCCATGCCTGAAGAGGAAGGGAAAGATAAAGATGGGTCACTAGAATGTGACCAGGGACAAAATTGTGCAAAATGCAATAATTTAAAAAATACACATGAAAGGTGAAATGCAGAGGGTACGCTACATTAGGAAAGAGTTGCATGAACATGTCTATCTACCTATCTATATACCTATATGTTAATATAGGTAGGCTAAAATATTATTTCAACAGATATTTATTGGCTACTTTTGACACTGGAGATAATTGCAGTGAGAAAAACAAAGTTCCTAATCTCAAGGTATACTCTCTTGGAAAGAATCAGGAAATGGCCTGATAACAGTGTGGTAGCCCACACCTGTAATCCCAGTACTTGGGAGGCTGAGACAGGAGAATCACAGGTTAAAAACCAGACTCGGCAATTTAGAAACACTCCCAATAGCCTAGAAAGACCCTGTTTCAAAACAAAACAAAACAAAAAATTAAAAAGGACTGGGCATATAACTCAGAGGTAAAATACTTTTGGGTTCAATCCCCAATATTTCTCTCCCTCTCCCTCTCCCTCTCCCTCTCCCTTTCTCCCTCTCTCTCTCTCTTTCTCTCTCACACACAGGCACACACACACACACGGAAAATAAGTAAATGATGTCATATAATGATAGATGTTTTGAATAGAAATGAGGAAGGGTAAAGATGTTAGTTTTGGGGTGGAGGTGGCAGTGATCTATTTTTTCTATATGGTGATTAGGACACGCTTTCTATAAGATGACATTTAGGCCGAGGCTTCAATAAAGACAGGGAAAGAGCTATATGTATTTCTGGAGGAAGAGTGGGCCAGACATAAAAAGAGCAGGTAGAAAGGCCCTGAGGTAGAAACTCACAGCAGGCTTGGCAAACAGCAAAGAAGCCAAGAGACAGTGCAGCAAACAGAGTGAAGAGGAGAGTCGCACTCACTTCTGTGTCTTCAGAAGCTGCCGTAGTGCCCAGCATATCATAGTTGCTCAGCGAATTCACTTGAGTTAAACTGAAATGAACCATAACCTAGAGGAGGAAATAAAGAATGTTAATTCCAACCCTTGTATTGCTTTAACTTGCTTCCATATTGTCAAGGAAGTTTGCTTATTTTATTACATCTAGAAAATATGGCTTCTGTTTCAAAATATAATTTTTGTTTGATTTAAAACATGAAATGGAAAAGCTTAACGATAACACCAGTGTCCAGGAATTATCGGAAGCAGATAGCGAGCCAGGCGCTGAGCTCACCGCCTCCCACAGTGACTTCACCTAGGGCTCATGACACAGTGAAGTGGGGGCCATTGTTCACTGTTCTTTTCACTTAATATTTGATTTCACTGATGGTTGGAAAATGAAATACCTTGCTATGTTAGTCTGATCCTGGCTACAGCAAAATACCTTATGCTAGATAATTTATAAATAATGGAATTGTTTTTTCCCACAGTTCTGCAGGCTAGAAGTCCAAGATCAAGGTGTGGCAGATTCAGCGTCTGTTCACTTTCTGCTCCTCACAACTATGGTGGAAGGGGCTGAGCGACTCTTCTCAATCTCCTTTAAAGGGCCCCGATCCCATTTATGAGGGCGGAGTCTTCATGACTTAATTACTTCCCCAGAGGTGCTACCTTGTAAGACTGTTGGGTCCCAACATATGTATTTAGGGAGGACACCAATATTTAGACAATAACACTTGTCCAAGTCATATATCTAGTAAAAGAACTTAATAGTAATACCTACAAATATGGCTGGGAAAACAAGCAATCTGGTTCATTTAAACTTCATATGTCCTGCTTGTCTGTCATTTTCTCTCCTGTCATGAAGCCAGATTGTGATTGGACAGGGTATTTCAGGAACTTGAGTTATCTGAAAAATGTGCTGGATTGCCCTTTTAAAATATTAAACCCTACTTATTTCTAGTGAGGAAAACAAGGTTGAAAATAAAGTTTTCTGAAAACCTCTTTGTCAAATAGACTTGTGAGTTTTAATTGCAATTCAATGATTCTTTCCATATGTTATTTTGCTAAGTAAAGTAAAGTAAAAGTAAGCCCGCCAGAGCTGCTTTTACTGAGATGCATGCAAACAGTTGGTAAAATTTTCTCCACTGAGCACATCTGGAAAGTCAAATCTACCTTTTTCAAATCCAAGTGGTTTACTTAAGCGAAAGGGTGCTGGTATTTTGAGAGTGTTCTATCTATGAAAATAAGTTCTGGAATTGTAGATAAGTTTAATCTTTTATTAAGTTATTTTTAATCACTTACTTTAAAATACCATAAATCCCTCTGAGCCTGTCAAATCTGTGCCTGGCGACCTGCCACTGAGTCCAGCACTAGAAGAAGCTGGATGGGAATTTTAGCCAGAAGACACAGGAGTCTTCACTCTTGTCTTTGAAGTTATCTGATTCTACTGCTTTCTCACATTGCCAGCCATTGAGTGCATAGCTCAGTTTTATGTTTTCCCCTATCCTTACACACCTCTTCCACTTGCTCTGTCCTGTTCATCGTCACGAATGTCCAATGAAGGGTCTTGCCTCCTACCCTACTGAGATAATAACCAGTCGTTGGGTTTACCCGGGTCCAATTAGTTCTCAAGATTCATATGCCATTCATGGTGTCATTTTCTTCTGTCTCTTCAGCTTTCTTCTCTAACCCAACTGTACTTTTCTCATCCGCATTTTAAACACTGTTGTCTCAATAACAAAGAGCAGACATAAGTCTCCCTTGCTCCACACATTCCTCTCCTCATCCTAGTTTGACTTCTGGAAAGACCTGTCTCACTAAGAGTTTTGACATCCTGACACCATTTTCTTTCCAACATTCTCCATTTTGACTTCTGACCCATCACTCCTCCAAACTAGCCTCCACATTGCTCAATCAATGCTCATTTTTCTGATTTGACTTCTTAGCTGTTTTTCATACTATGAATTCTGAAAACACTCTTGTTTTGCCTTCTGTGCCATAACAATATCCTCCATTTCCTCCTTCTTCCTGACTGTCTTTGCAGCTCTTTTGTGGCTTTTATTTTTTAGCTTTTCATTGCTATGACCAAAATACCTGACAAGAAAAACTTAAGAGAAAAAAAGGTTTATTTTGGCTCAAGTTTTCAGAGATTCAGTTTATGGCTGGCAGGTTCCAAGGTAGACATCCTAGCAGCAGGGCACAGTAAAGGAAAGCTTCCTTACTCATGACAGATGGCAAACCGAGAGAGAAAGTAAGCCAGGGACAGATACAGTCCTCAAGGCCATCATCCCCCGATCTCATCCGTACATCAACACCCAGACTTCCAGTCTAGCCCAGACCTAGTTTATAAAGTCTAGCTGTTTATACCATTGTCATTGTCCGATTTCTCACAGGTATCACTGCCTTTTGAAATCCTTTATTAAACTCTCTAACTTCCTTACCATTCTCACAGCATATCCAGGTATTTCGGGAAAATGATTGCACCATCTGCCCAGGTCCACACTACAGAAACCCAAGAAACACTCACCATCTGCCCAGCTACACACTACAGAGACCCAAGCAACCTCCACCATCTGTCCAGGTGCACACTACAGAAAGCCAAGCAACCTCCACCATCCAGCTGCACACTACAGAAACCCAAGCAACCTCCACCATCCAGCTGCACACTACAGAAACCCAAGCAACATTCACAAAGTCATCCAGAATTTAACTCCAATAATGAACAAACTACCAAGTCTTATTGGATCTGATTTCTGGATATTTCCCAAATCATTCACTATTGCTATTTCAATTCTAGCCCAGGCCACCGTCGTCTCTGTCTTGGACTGCATCATGTCCTCCTATTTTTTTTTTTTTTTTTTTGCGGTACTGGGGATTGAGCTCAGGGGCATTCTACCTCCGAGCTATACCCCCAGCCCTATTTTTTATTCTTTATTTTGAAACCGAGTCTCACTAAGTTGTGGAGTGCCTCACTAGGTAGCTGAGTCTGGCCACGAACCCGGATCCTCCGGTCTCAGCCTCCCGAATGCTGGGATTACAACGTGCGCCACCACGCCCAGCTTCATGTCCTTCTATTGAGCCTTCACTCTTCTCTGGCCCTCATTCAATTCATCTTTGCCACAATAGCCAAACACTCTTGAAACTCTACATCCCCAAGCTCATATCCCTTACATGGCTTTCCACAGTCCAGAGACTTAACTCTCAATCCTTCCTGGGGACCTCCCCCCTGTGGGATCTGTCCTGTGTTCTACTTCAAACACTTTACATGACTCTCCTCCTTGCTCATCCCCCTTTCTTCTTGTTCTTTGAATGCCTATCATGATCCCGATGTGCCTTTTTGCAGTGAGTTTCTCCTGTGGTATCTGGTTCATCTTCTATCTATACTTCTTCTAGGGCTCAGTTCAAGTGTGGATTTCCCAAAATAGGTTCTCTGACCCACGAGTCTAAACTAGCTTCTCCCATTTATGCTTTTATTGTATGTTGGACTTCTCAGCATTTCTCACAACTTCATTTTACTAATCATTTATCGTTTACACCTGGCTGGGTGACCAGCAGAGAGTAGGTGTTTGGAAAATGCTTATTGAGTGAAGAGATGACTCTAAACAGCCGATTGCTTACAGAACAGTTTTATAAATGCTTCTCCTAAGGTCAGGTAAGCAGCAAGTCCACCAAATTGAGCCCATTGCTCCATTTCATTATAAAAGCTGACACTGTGTACAATATAGTAACTACAGCTTTAGTACTGAGAGCAATGATCTAGAAACACCTTTATATAAAGTAAAATTTGATATTTATCTTCTAGATCAATTTAAGAAATTAAAATACTTGATTAAGAATTCACATCTGAAATTAATAGACATACAAAAGCCTAAAAAGAAATGTACCAAAGTACTAATAGTTTAATCCCTAGAAATGAGATTCCAGATAGTTTTTATTGTGATGTTTATCCTTCTGGTTTATCAAGACTTCCTAGTCTTTTTACGTCTAAGGGCAGCACATATTAGGTAATATTAAAAATGTTAAACTCCTTGGAATATGGCAAAAGCACCATAATTTTTTAAGTTAATAAGTTTTATTTTTAGACCAGTTTTTTTTTTAATCACTATTATTCTCCAATCTATTTGCTACAGCTCTCGGTTCTTCCCTTCCTGAAATGCTGTCTTCCTTGTCTACAGTGACATGTCAGTCTCCTTGTTTCCCTTCTTCCTCTTGCAGACTCTTTTGTGGTAAGTCCTTCCTTGCACAAGTTTTAAAAGTTGGAAATCTTTAAGGCTCAGTTCTGGATCCCTCTGTCCTTTTGGGGGTACTCAAAAACTGGTGCCTTCACTCAAGTCAAAATGAAGACAAAAGAAAGTTTCCTTGAGACAAGAGACTTTTAGATTTCCCCTTTTTGCAGTCATAATCGGATCGTATTTCTGCCTAGTAAGTGCTGCCGATGCCAATGGCTTATGCAACTTATGCTGCCATGAACAGAAAACATGTCCATGAAGACTTGTGCAACTTGAAGCCAGGTTACCAATGACTACCACTGAGGCCAGTTAGGGGACACAAATATGTGATGGGAAATTGTGCTTTTCAGTTATCCAAAGAGGATGGAAGTAGGAAGAGAGAACACTGGGGCTGGAATAAGGGAAATGAATGACTCAATTCACTCATTCCTTTCATTCATTATTTCAAACCTTTGCCTTGCTTCTCATAGAGTGGTTGCTTGCTTCATTATAAACAACAACAACAAAAAAAACTTTAAACTTTAAAATATGTATGCCCAAAATACACATTAATTGTGTAATATCTACTAGACACAAAGAGGTGAAAATTAGAAAAACATTATCTAAAACAGCCATTTATGATACTTTGGTACCCTATTACACTTCAATATTTACTTAAGATTATATTTATAAAAATAAGAATATGCTTCTAGTGATGTTTTAGAATCCATTTCTTTGATACCTTGGTTTCATTCTTGAAAACATATTTCTAAGCCCATGATATTAAAATATTATGGTTTTATAAAGGCAGGCTATCCAATATTTGCAAGCCAGTTTAACTTTACAAGGAGCCACAGTTTTGAGGGTATTCTAAATTGAATGATATACATATGTGTGTTTTTAGTTTGGCTATCACATTTGTACAAATTGAAAACATAAATTGTTCTTTTAAGCAAAACTCCCAATTGAAGGGGAAATTTTCTCATGAAAAAGAGAAGTAGTAGTTGCAGTCTTAATTGTAATAAACGGAAGTAATGATAAATTGCATGTAATTGGCTTCAATGAATTATTTTGATCAAGTCTTTTTCTTAAAAAAATGTATTGACTATTAAAGTAAAAACATTAGTTTCTAGTTCAAAAATTTACCCAGAGCTGTTAGAATTAATAAAATAAAAGCAGTATCTAATTTACTCACAAAAGGACATCAGTTGTATTTATATTTTATTTGGGATAATGTTTCTGTGACTTTAAATATGTTCATTCTTTTGGAAATGTACATTTTTAGAAAACCAAATTTAAATATATATATTTTATAGTTTCTTAGGCTTTAAATTGTTTTTCTTATAACTATCATAATTAATCAGAAAACATTGTAGAATTTAATTTCTAACTGCTATTGTAAAGCAAATTTATATAGTTATAGGAAGATTTTTTTTACAAATTTCTTTTTTCATTACCAAATAATTTGAATAGGAATATAATTCACAGTGAAGAAGATACAATGATTTAAATGATTGCTTCATTTTTGTAGATCTCATAAGTTACACCAAAAACTAAGTTGTTAGAAAGTTAAAAAATGTCATCAAATTTTATGTTTATTAATTCTTTAAGACTTCCTAGAAAGCTGGAAAAGCTCTAAAGTTAGAATAGCAATGGTTTCTAAAGTTTTCCATTTTTCTTCAGTAAATTACATTTTTAATCATCTCATTTTATCACACATAAATGCTAAATTTAATTCGGGAATGCCTTTACATTCTAAGCATGAAAATATTACATAGTAGAGATAATCTCATATGACTTAGCAGCTTTAATTTTTTTGTAAATAGTCACATTTACTCAAGTAAATCCAATTACTATTTTTATAAAAATATGTTACTGAGACATTAGCAAATACAACAAACCTTTAGAAATCAAATAAATTTAGTATTTGGCAATTAAAACAAGACATTTGATTTTGTAAAAATGAGTGTAAAAGTAATAATTATAACTTCCTTTCACTTTCTTTTGCTGTTTTATAGCTACTTAAGAGCAATACCTTTAAACATTACTTAAACTTTCATTGATCACAGACCCATTTAAAAGAAGCCCCCAACAAGCAGCCCGGCAGTAACTTATATATCTGGGAGACATGAGTTGCTCACAGCTTACCATGCTGTTGGAAGCTCTTCCCTTCTCAGAAACACTGCCAGCAACTGGATATAGCTTCTGACCCAGTGCTGTGCTGGGAGATGTGGCTAGTGCTGTCCAATTTGCATATTGTCAGCCAAGATTAATAATTCAAAAGTCCAGGAATAATTTATTCAGTCAAATCTGTCAGAGACCTGCACTCATGATTTTTTTTTTTTTTTTTTTTTTTTAAGTACTGGGGATAGAACCCAGGGGCATTCTACCACCGAGTTACACCCCAGCCCTATTTTTTATTCTTTACCTTGAAACAGGGTCTCACTAAGTTGCAGAGGGCCTCACTAAGTAGCTGAGGCTGGCTACAAACCCAGATCCTTTGGTCTCAGCCTCCCAAGTACTGGGATTACAAGCCTGAGCCACAGCGCCCAGCTAACAAACAGAATTTAAAAACACTAAAAGCTGGGTGTGGTGGCACATGCTTGTAATGCCAGTACTTGGGAGGCTAAGACCGGAGGATCCAGGCTCATGGCCAGCCTCAGCTACTTAGTGAGGCCCTCCACAACTTAGTGAGACCCTGTTTCAAGATAAAGAATAAAAATAGGGCTGGGGTTATAGCTCGGAGGTAGAATCCTTCCCCAGTACTGCAAAATAAATAAATAAATAAATAAATAAATAAATAAATAAATAAACTAATTAATTAATTGATTAATTAAAAACACTAGAGTTGAAATTATTCTACCCACTATCCAAACAACAAAGAAGCATTCCTTATGTTTGTATTTATTTGCATATTTAGACAATAAGGAATAGCACACACTTCAAGGTGGTTGTACAGTTACATTTGTTTTTTCTTTTTTTTTTTTTTTTTTTTGCGGTACTAGGGATTGAACTCAGGGGCGTTCTACCCCCAGCCCTATTTTTTTTTTATTCTTTTTATTTTGAAACCAGGTCTCACTAAGTTGCGGAGTGCCTCACTAAGTAGCTGAGGCAGGCTGGCCACAAACCGGAATTCTCTGGTCTCAGCCTCCCAAATGCTGGGATTACAAGCGTGCGCCACCACGCCCCGGCTCCATTTGTTTTTTCTTCATTTTTTTTTTTTTTTCAATTTTTGGTGAATGCCACATGGCCATTCAATAACTAAACTACTGTTGGAAACAATGTTGAGAGAAAACTGAAACTGAAAGTTTGAAGGGAAACTTTGATATATACCCTGTCAGTGTATTAGTGAAGGAATACAAGATATTTAGATTTTTCCATCTTCTTTTCTGCCATCCAAATTGAGAGACACATAAAAAGTACATCAGGTGGCTAGAGATAAGGGTGAGAAATAAGAAAGATAAATCTGAGTAAGATAAGCTCAAAGGATGGTGATTTATACAACGCAACCAATGCTCTGAATAGCACCTGGAAGCACATCACTAACATTTCAGACAGGAAGCACACCTGGCTTCTTCTGTTCAAATAGACTTCTATTCAAATAAACACTGGGTCTGCTTGATTTGAAGCACAGGATTATCCTGAGGAAGTCCCTTATTGTGCAGGCAATAGAAATTCAATTTGAAAGCCATGTAAGTTGAATGTAGAGTTAGCAGTAACAAGTGGAAACTCAAAAAGAACTTTATCACCATCATCCTCCTCCTAGCCAAGCCTTTTCCCTCCCTCCCAATATGTAAGAGCTTAGAGTGAGAAGTTTCAATATATTATACACACGTACACACACATGTGTATATATCATATACTTAAAACCATATAAATATACAAAACACAAATGATTTTATATATGTAAAAGTATGTATGTATGACACATACATTCATTTACATAAAATAATGTATCTTTAATTTGTTGAGCTCTTGAAATATCTCAGGTATTGTGCTAAGTCCCTTTATGCAGTGAATGTAATCAATAATGTAGTCTTAGTCATCCTCAGATTGTTAATTTTTTTTCATTTTATAGATTAAAAATGGAGGCTCAGAGAGGTTAATTAATTTCCCTAGGGTCACAGAATAGGAAGAAGAGACACTGGAGTGTGAGACCATATATATCCATTCTGGAAGCCCCTGCCCTGACTGGGCCGCCAGCAAGATGGAATGAGAGGACTCTGGACTTACACGGTAAGGTCTGAGAATTAATGCCAGGTACTTTTCTACTTTTAGTAGACAGGAAGTGAAGACAGTCTAAAACATTATTTTGTTTATACATCTGAACGCACAGAAACCATGAGAATGCTTTTGAATCATGAGGCTTTTTGATTTAATATGTGAACTTCCCTTCCCCCTCCAAGCACCAAAGACACCTCCAGGTGTTTCCTAGGTTTCTGCCTCCGTTCTGACAGAGGAAGAGGGTGATTCCCTCTGTGGGGAGCTGGGAGTTTCCAGGGCTTCCTCTTTCTTTTCCCTACTTCCTGACTATCACCGAAGTGTCTACACTTCTCCTTTTTCTGGAGGCCACTAGTCTGAACTGCAGATGGTGGCTTTGCTGCCCCACCAGGGCCCGCCCTGCCAAAGGCGCCTTGCCTCAGCAAGCTCTAGCTTCAAAATTAGAAAGATTTGGGTGGGAAAGAATTAAAGGAAGGTCTCCAGCACTTCTATTCTTTTTATTCCATGAAGTTTCATGCAGGGCTGCAAAAGGATCCACTCAGATGCAAGGCTGGCATCCTCAGTTGCTGGTGTGGGCTCACAGGCTTGGTACTCAGGGGCCACACACTTCATTTAATACTTTACAGTTGCATTCTTATTTGAAGTTCTCTATCATTTTGTAATAAATTACTCCAAACTTTCCTTTTGCCCTGAGGCTCCGCAATGCTATTGGCAGCTCAGCCTGAGAGGAGAGGTCTTCCAGGAAATGATTTGCAAAGCAGGGACAATTTCAGTGGGGCAAAGTTGTTGGTTTTTTGCTTTCTTCTGTTGTAGAGACAACATAACGTGATGAAGTTCCTGGCTTGAGGCACAACGGAAGTTGGAAGGGCAGGAAAGTCTGTGGTAAAACTTGCTATCCAAGGGGCAGCGCAGCGTGGTGACAGTTAAGAGCACAGGTGCCCGCAGGCCTCCTCTCAGGTCCTGACTTCATTGCCCCTCTTCAGCCTTCTCGTCTGCGTGGGATGGATGAGAGAGACAGCCTCAGGAAGCTGTTACGCATGCAGTAGAAGTACACAGCGTGGACCAGGAGTGGTGGCTCACGCTTGTAATCCCAGTACTTGGGAGGCTGAGTATGTGATACATCTTAGTTGCTAAGTAAATGTTGGCTCTTATGGAAATTTGTAGCAAATGAGAAGACTTCGTTCTGAGTGATAATTTTCATTCAATGCCATCAATGTTAGAGTATTTTCTTAAATTCTTTTCGATATTTTGAAATTATTTACTCATTTAATTATTTATTTGGGTGTAGTACTAGGGATGGAACCCAGGGTCATTCTACCCCCAAGCTATACCTACAGCCCTTTTTTATTTTTCATTTTGAAACAGGGTCTTGCTAAGTTGTTGAGGGTCTCACTAAGTTGATGAGGCTGGCTTTGAATCTATGATCCCCCTGTCTCACTCAGTCTCCCAAGTACTGGGATTACAGATACACACCTGGCTTTATGTGCCTTATAAAAGCCAGCATAGTAGAAAGATTAGTGAGTCCTTATCCTGCCTTTGCCTGTTACTAGCTATGGGATCTTAAAAAACAAACAAACAAACAAAAAAACCTTGGAAGACAGAGATAGTGACCTCTACCACCTAAAACTCATAATTCTCATGAAATGAAATAATAAATATAAAATGAAATAATATTTGAAAATGCAAAAGCAGTTCATGGAAACTGGTACGACTAACAGGGAAATTCCAGAGGGGAAGAAAAATTGGAAAGACAATCAAAATGCTAATCAAATCTAATACTACTATTATATTTAATAGTAAATCTAATTCTAATTAAATCTAATTTTACTAACATTTTTGAGCACTTCATTTATGCACAATTCCTTTAATAATTGTGAGAATTTTAAGCATTGTCGCTATTAATATCCTAATGCTCAGATGAAGAAACTGAGACCCTAATGCAGAATAAACAAACTATCTACAGCTACACAGCCAATAAATGCGTGGGCAATGGCTTGAGACTGTGTGAGTCCTCAGCTTAAGTTTTTGAACACTGTTCCACCTACCTCCTGGTAAAGAAGAAAATATTAAGTCAAAACAGAAGATTACTGATATTGAATGATTTTACCTTAAGTATTACAACTTATGTGGTTTACTCTAATAAGTGAAAAGTAATGCCAAATATCATTATAGTGATAAGACATAATAAACAGACTCAAAAATAAATCATTAAAGTGTTTATGGGGTGATTCTTCTAGCAACAGCTCTGGGCATGTTTACAAGACACATTTCTTTCTACAGCACAAGGAGTCTGTGTGGAAAACACACTAGTTTGAGGGTCACACGAATTCTTCAAGGAATCACAAACAGGGCAAGAGGAGGATAATTAATCAAGTCAAGGAATTTCCTCTAAATCCTTCAGGGAAAACAATCACAATAGCAACCCAAAGGGTTGAAATAAACCAAGATTCCTGAAAAGGATATTTTAGTGGTTTTTGCTGGGTAGATAGAACCAAGATGACATGGTTATTTCTCTACTCAAAGAAGTGGGTATGAAGGGGAAAAAAATAAAGAGAACAATAAAAGAAAAACACAGTAGAGGGTGTTTGTGGTTATGTCTAAATTCTCCAGCTTGTAGAAATTAAGCATATTCTATGAAACAAATTTACATTCCCAAGGAATATAGACTATTCAAAATTGGCATTCAAGCTAAGGCAAAATAATCTATTTCCTCTAAAAATGAAGACTCCTGCCATTTAAGGATTATATTCATAATGTAAAATTTTGACATTATATTTTAATCACACAATTGGGAAAATATGTCATATCCACTAGTCCTAGGCATAACTAAGAAAAAGTTTTCTGCTAAAATAAAACACGTTATTTGTAAAAACAAAAAAAGTACCTGGCTACAGGTAAAACCTTCTACTTTAGTTTATTCTCAGATTCCAACAGCTAAGTGATTTTTTAATGATTTGTGTAGTAACTTAATCACAAGTGTTTCTCTATAAAAATGTTTTCTTACTTCTTTGATAGAAACCAAGATAATTGAAATTCATCATTTTGTGACTTTTGTGGGACAAATTTCATTCTTAGTCACTGACCAATGTATAATCTTCTAAATTAACCAAAGAGTTTGTCTGAAATTTTGAAGTAATTTATTCATTTGTTCCTTAGATATTCTACTACTCAGTCGTTTCCAGTTCAAATCTACTATATTCTATATATGCTTGATTCATGTAATATTTTGCATGAATTACAAAAACCAAAAATCAGCTCGTTCATTGTTCTGACATACACACTGTAGAAGCACTTTCAATTGGCTAGTAATTAACTATCCTCCATCTTGCTTGCTTTAATATATAATTTGCCCTTGGAATAAAGAACAAGGAGCCGGTCTGCTTGAATCTCACTGAGCATTTTAGTAATCGAATTGAGAGGTTTTCAGAATTCTCAGGAGTGTAGGAATTATGTTCATCAAGCGAGCTAAGTGCTTTGTGACTGCATTATGAATTAAGTAAAGGAAAGTAAATGTTCCTGTTAAAGTGTTTAGTGGAATGATTCTCTTACATTGGCATCTTTACCTTTACAACATACTCATTAACACAGGTATTTCATGTAAAGTTATATTTTATGCTGATTTATTACACTGCAAAACTAATAAAATTTCATTCACTGTAGGTCAGTATTGTAATGAACTAAATGAAGAATTTTCAGACTATAGGAATCCTGACAATTATAATCAAACAATGTAAAATATTTTAAAATGCTTCCATTGCTAGCTTTTAAGAGATCTCCCCACCCTATAGGGATTATTTATGCATCTATAAGTATAATTTGCCCCCATTAACCTAATTTTAAACCCTGTTATCACTTGTATTATTTAAAAGAATCATGGCTGGTCATAGCTCCTTAGCTTGGGGGTTAGACCTGGAAGAGAGCTTAGAAGGCATTGCATTGAGCTCTCTTGTCATCAGGAGCACGACACATGGGACCCAGCATTAGTAGGACAGATCCCCTGGGGAAGGCTGACTTTGGGACCAATGAGGGACTTCCAGGGCACAGGGAGTAGAGATCTGAGGGGCCACGCTGGGGCCAGAGAGAGGGAATGAAAGGGAGCCCTTCCTGAGCACCATATGCACATCCTTTCCTGCTGGAAGAAGAGAGAACCTCTCTCTTATCCATCCCTAGACTAGGGCCTGTCGTTGTCTACTTTAATTATTAACAGAGAATTACTAGTAAGCTTGAGAGGGAGGCTCCCAGTTTGACTGGCTAGCAGGCTTCATCTTCAGAGAGGGATCTGATCTGAGGAATCCAGAGTTCACCAACACCTTCTCACTGCCAAAGGACCTCAAAACACAAAAGCTGGTGCCAAAGACCCTTCAGTTTGAAGAAACCTGTGTGTTTTTTGGCTGTGACCACAGCAAAATGCAACAGTGGCATCTGTTTCTTTCATGCTGACATGGCCCAAAACTCCCAAACTCCTTGCAAACTTTTTGAATAAAAATAACCCGTGCCCTTTTTCTTACTGTTTCTCTGTCCTTTCCTTAACATTTTTGTTTGTTTGTTTGTTTGGTATGAGGGATTGAACCCAGGGTCATTCTACCCCTGATCTAGATCCCCAGCACTCTCTATTTTTTATTTGGGATTAGAGCCTGGCTAAGTTGCTAAGGGTGGCCTTGAACCTGCAATCCTCCTATCTCAGCCTCCCAAGTACTGGGATTACAGGCATGCACCCTGCGCCAGATTTGTTCAACATCTTTTAATGTGTTTAATATCTCAATCAGGAACTAGAAATGGTACCATGCTAATTTGTGGCAGAAAGTATAATACAAGGAAAATGACAATGATTTAAATTTTTTTCAATGGCATTCGATTTTTATTGCTCAATGTCAAGTATTGCGAAGGGAAGAAAAGAAGTAGGGGTTAGAAAAGCCCTTCACAAAGCAGTATCAGATATTTCTCTTGCCATCTAATTTCTATTTCATTGCAACCCAGACACTAATGTTTCATTATGTACCCCAAATTTAACTTCTTTTTGATAAATAAAAAAAGATTTTGATCACTTACTATGTTCAAGTCATGGTGGAAATAAAGGGATAAATAGGCATAAAAACCTGACCTTTTTATACTGAAGTCCTTTTAACATTCTCAACAAATCTTATCACATATAAAACTTGTCTCTGCATTCCTTATCTCTTCAGCTGGTCTACAGTACAACTCATTATTATTTGAACCCTAGAAGACTGAATTTATAATATGCTCTGTTAAATATCTAGCCTTTCTGTGATCCTTAGCTGACAACATCCCCTTTTGTTGATTTACTAAATCAAATATAATTTAATACATGACCTTGAAATTTTATATCATTATGTGAGTCTCAGTTATCACATATAGAAAGCAAATTGCAAGGCTGAGCTATAAATGGCAAAAAAAAAAAAAAAATTAAAAAAAAAAACAAAGGAGCCGGGCGTGGTGGCGCACGCTTGTAATCCCAGCATTCGGGAGGCTGAGACTGGAGGATCCGGGTTCGCGGCCAGCCTCAGCTACCTAGTGAGGCACTCCGCAACTTAGTGAGACTCGGTTTCAAAATAAAGAATAAAAAAAAAAATGGGGCTGGGGATGTAGCTCGGAGGTAGAATGCCCCTGAGTTCAATCCCCAGTACTGAAAAAAAAAAAAACAAAAAAAACAAAACAAAGGCATAAGGGCTGCCTCTCTCACCTTGTTTCTGTTTTTATCAAGCATGCTATTGCTTCTGCTGCGCCCAGATGTAATCTCAAAATCTCAGAATATTTCTCAATACAGTGCTCCAGGAACCCCCACTAATTAAAGATGTCACTTTTAGTAGATCATGGTTAGAATATAAGGAACTTTCATTTGGATTTAAAGTATCCAATTCTACCATATGGAAACTTGTTAAAGATACAGTACGGAGCATTTGTTTTTCCCATTTCTTCTGCCCTTTCATGATTCCTTAATGTCCTGAGCCCCTGAAAACGTCCAGGCTGTGAGTTTGATAGCAGTTAATATACAAACCAGACTCATTTACTCTGGATTTAGTGGTTTTATCAATCTGAATTTGTTTTATTATCAACTGCTTCAGACTTGTTTTGCAAAATATCAAGATCTAAATAACAGGTGAATCAATGTTTCAGTCATTATTTTTAGTATGACCTTTACAGTCTTATTCCAGACTCATACGGAATCCGTTCCAGCTTCAAGCACTGTGGGCATCCATATACTGGTGGATTTAGAACAAAACACATAACGCGTGAAATTGTCACAGTTTATTTTTGTCATATATTGGTTGTTGACTAATGGAAGAACCTTGTCCATCTCTACATATGAAAGATTCCTTCATGTATATATGTATGTGTGTGTATGTATGTATGTATTCTGTGGTATTAGAGATTGAAACCAGAGGCTTTCTACCCCCAAGCCCTTTTTTTAAATTTTTTTTTTTTTAAAACATGATCTTACTAGGTTGCTGAGTCTCTCTAAGCTGCTGAGTCTTGTCTTGAACTAGTGAGCCTCCTGTCTCAGCCTCCCAGGCACTGGAATTACAGGTGTGTGCCACCATGCCCAGCTACATATGCTTCCTTTTAAAGAGTATGAAGAATTATGCATATAGAACAAAGGGCAAGAGCTAGCTTCCAAATACTGTTCTCAAGAGAAATGAAAACCCATCCTCTGAGAATTGTGAGTCAGGAACCCAGCGAGGAGTGTTCTGTCACAGCACTGTGCTGTGCAAACTCAAGACAAGAATGAAGAAGAAAATCGAATCACAGAAAGGAGTGGGGAGAGAATTTTCCTCGAGCCTGGAAAATCAGAGTGTGGTGCTGAGATACCGAGAAAGTTCGGAAGCACAGAAATGTGAATGCCAAAGTCAGAGAACGAGAATTTATGAGAACAAGTACCTCACCTATAGAAAGCAATAAATTTGCTGCTTGCTGATTTTAAAAATTAATGAATTTCAGCTGAGCATGCTGATGTATGCCTGAAAACCTGGTACTTGGGAGGCTGAGACAGAAGGATCACAGGTTTGAGGCAAGCCTTAGCAACTTAGTGAGACTCTGTTTCAAAACTAAAAATAAAAAGGGCTGGGGATTGTAGCTTAATTCCCAGTACCACCACTCCCCCCCAAAAAAAGCCAAAAAACAAACAAAAAACAAAAACAAAAATTTTTTTTCAAGGAATGTGGCCTACTTTCTCCTTAACTGGGTCCACTGCATATTTATTTTAATTAAGACAGTCTGTTTTCTCTTTAAACCTTATTGCTGCCCAATTTTATTTACACAAATGGAAAATATTTTGCCAGGATTTATATAGCTTTTTGTTAGTTTTAGTTTGTCTATCATGCCTCTCAAATGTTACAAATATTTTACCATCATAATTTCTATAGCTTATGTATAGGTGTTCTATAATAAAAAGTTCTAAATTTCCAGAAAAATATTATGAGTTTTAGTCCTAGGGAAATTAAAAAATAATAAAATTATATTTATCTGGGATAAAAGTCAGTAATATAACATCTACTATTAAACTGAGAAATGTAGAGAAGAGAACAAAGAATCAATTGTACAGCATGAAATAGAAAACAGAAGAATATTGTAGGTACAGAGAAAAGATTAATGTGAGCCCAGGAAAGAGGGTCTACCTCATCAGGGTAGGAAGACAAATAATATGAATATTGCTCACAAATGGGTTTTAATTTATGTAAGAATATTTGTGTTTCACACTTTCTGGTTTAGACACACTGTAACGTTTTTAATTAAATATTTATTTAGAATAATTGTAAAGTCACAAGTAAATATAAGAAATAATACAGAGAGATCCCATGTATTCGTCATCTACTTTCCCCTAGTGGTAAGACATTGCAAATGATACTATGGCCTCGCAATTAGGGTACTGACATTGATACCGGGCACTTCCTTCACCATGAGGTCCCTCTTGGAGCTCTGCACCTCTGGTCCACCCCCCACCCCTCCTTAAATACCAGAAACTGCTGATCTGTTGTCCTTTTCTATAATTGCATCATTTTGGAAATGTTATATAAATAGAAGTATGTAGGATGCAACTTTCTAGGGAAAGCTTTTCTTCAGTCTTCATAATTCTCTGGAGATTCTCAGGTTGTTACATGTACCAAAAGTAGTAGCTGCCCATTCAGTGTTTTAGGAAATGTTAAACAATTTTTTGGTACAGCAGCACCATTTTACGTTTTTGCCAGCAAAATGATCCAAGTTTCTTTGCAGCCTCACCAGCATCTGAGAGGTATTTAGTGATATCTTATTTTGGATTTGAATATACACTTCTTTAATGGCTATTTATTTAATGGACATATTTCATAGGCTTATTTTCCATCTACATATCTTTTTCAGCAAAATGACTATTCATGTGCTTTTTCTATCTTCTAATTGGACTATATATCTGTTTGTTTTTATTTTTAAAGCCTTCATTTATTTATTTATATATTGTATACTTTTCTTGGTGCACTGTAGTCTCATATCATAGTGTAGTTCAGAGAGATAGTGACAGACATGCACACAGCACTCAGTGAGCTTTCCCTTGGTTCTTTATGAATTCTAGATACTAATCCTTTGCTGGATATGTGTTGTGTTTTTATCCCAATCTGGTACAGTAGTGACACAGGTCACAGAAAGGAAAAGGCTATTCAGAGTGCTGATGTCCAGAATATTGTTAAAAAAAATTATCCAGGCGTTCAGAAATCACTTTCACATAAACAGATATTTTTTGTTCTCTGTACCTACATCCATAAACAGACACCTACATGCATAGCTACTGCTGTGCTACATAAGAACCAATTGTTGAATTTACACAAATTTTTCAGGCTGGTTGATGGCAAGATGGGAGATTGAGCTTGGTCATGGTAGGAGTATTTACACCATGGAAATGGACAAATCTTTTAAGTCAACAATATCCTCCCCCAAACCCCTACTTCTCACAGACTTGGTTGTTAAACATTCACCAGCACAAGACTCCATACATCCTTGTTGATCATCATTATTAACTGTCATTAACACACACACATACACATATATATAATCCCAAATATATATTATATGTAATATATAATATAATCTCAAATAAATACACATATTATATATAGTATATAGAGCAAATAATATGTATGTGTGTATACATATAGTCAACGATTTTTTTCCAATCAATGTTTGTTTTAAAAAACTATCCTGTATCAGAACCTGTGCTAAGTACTTGAGGGAACACTGAAGTGACTTAAAGGAGTGCCTGCCTTGTCTACATAAAAATATCTAATTTGGAAAAAAACCCTAGCAAAACAGAATTATGACTTTTTTTCTCTCATCCTTGCCTCATTTACCCCTTTGAGTAATGAAACAAGTATTTCTTGAAGATAGGTGGTACTGAAACAAATATTTACAGAGAAATAAGTACTGGAAAATTCCTTGCTCCCTTTGCTGAGCACACTCAGATTCTTTCCCTGAAGTGAGTTACAGGCAAACAATAGCAATAAAAGCAATATACAGTAGGTTCCAGTAGCTTCTCCAAGTCCCCCCTTTCTCACAAATATGCCTACATGAGTGAGCAAGAAGGAAGGATCCCCCCTGCTTGAATGCAGCTGATCGGCAGTCTGCCGGGGTGATCCACTCCCCCGTCTTTCCTCATGACTTCACTGTTAAGACAGAGGAAATCAGCTAGGTGTGGTGGCCCACTCCTGTATTTCTAATACCTGGGAAGTTGAGAGAGGAGGACCACAGATTTGAGACCAGCCTCAACAACTTTGCAAGACCTTGTTTCAGAATCGATTAATTAATTAATTAATTAATTAAGGAGCAAGGGTGTAACTTGGAGATAGAATGTCTCCAGGTTCAACCTCCAGTACTGCAAAGAAAAAAAAAAGGCAGAGGAAATCATATTATTTAACCCCATTTAAATCATTCAATTAAAAGACAGCCCTGCTGTGGGTGGTGGCGCACGCTTGTAATCCCAGCATTTGGGAGGCTGAGACCGGAGGATCCTGGTTCGAGGCCAGCCTCAGCTACCTAGTGAGGCACTCCGCAACTTAGTGAGACCCGGTTTCAAAATAAAGAATAAAAAATAGGGCTGGGGGTGTAGCTCGGAGGTAGAATGCCCCTGAGTTCAATCCCCAGTATTGAAAAAAAAAAAAAAAAAGACAGCCCTTCCCCTCATCCCTGAGTGATAATTGTATTTTCAAATTTCTTAATACAAAGAGACTCACACTGCCTATCTGAGCCTAGAGAGAGGTAATTCTAGAGGAAATCAATGTTGAGTATTGATTTATTTTGTTCCTCATTTCCTTTACACATGTATCAGTTAAATATAGGATAATAAAATATCTTTACAAGGAGAACACATGATTCATGATTAGGACCATTAAGTTTGAAGTGATAATGATTCTGTTTCAATGTCTTCTTATTGCCTGTCAGGAGCTAAATGATCAATGACTTGAAATTGTGTGGCCTGTTTGAATCATGAAATTTAAGACTATTATTGATGTCATCACATAAATAATTGTGGCACAGCCCTCAGGGGAAATGGTTATGCACATGTAGATTTGCACCTGTCTTAGTTTAAAGTTACATATTTCTGTTAGATGCAGTCATAAAGGCAAATAAAATATTGTCTTGATAGTCTGTATTATATTGACTATCATTTATATGGCTGTGTTCTTAAATTTCTGCCAGTTTAATGTGCTACATTTCAAACCGCGTAAGTATTGTAAAGAGAAAGAAATTGAATATACAATGAGTTGTCTTAATAACTTTGGCAATGAATGCTTTATAAGTTCCCTGTAGAGTGGATTAAAATAAACTAGATAAAGGATGTTTCACTGTTATGCTTACAAATGTGTCCATCTAAGAGGGGAAAAAACGTCCCTCGAAAATGCTTCTTTGCTCTTGAATGTCCAAGGAACCTATCCTGGCACAATCTTAGAAAGTCAGAACAATAGGGGCCTTCCCAGGGCTGAGAAGTAAGGGTGTTCTACTTGAGGAATTGGTACTCTTCATCTTGAAGGTCTAAATTAAGCCCAATCTTTTTTTTTTTTTTTTTTTTTTTTGCGGTACTAGGGATTGAACTCAGGGGTGTTCTACCTCCGAGCTATATCCCCAGCCTTATTTTTATTCTTTATTTCGAAACCGAGTCTCACTAAGTTCCGGAGTGCCTCACTAGGTA
Organism: Graphiurus murinus; assembly: GCA_004027655.1. Classification (NCBI taxonomy): domain Eukaryota; kingdom Metazoa; phylum Chordata; class Mammalia; order Rodentia; family Gliridae; genus Graphiurus; species Graphiurus murinus. The sequence continues at coordinate 39,510 of PVLC010006520.1, read as the reverse complement.
GCTGAGGCTGACCGCGAACCCGGATCCTCCGGTCTCAGCCTCCCGAATGCTGGGATTACAAGTGTGCGCCACCACGCCCGGCCAAGCCCATTCTTAAGTCCAAGAGCTTCCTGAATTCGAGCAATTCTACTATTGTGGGATGTTTTATTTTTTATACTTCTTTTTTTTTTATTGGTGCATTGTAATCGCGCATCTTAATGAGATACAAGCTGGAAGAAGCATGCATGCACACAGCACTCATTAAACCCTTCCTCAATTCCCACCCCATTGCCTCCCCCTTCCCTCCTTCTCATGTTTGGCTTAGTGATTGACTTTGATATGTTTGTGAATGTACATCAGGTGCATTAGGCTGTTTCCCTCTCCCACACCCCATCACCTTCAGTTGGGTCGTCTTCCTTGCTCCTCTAAGGTTTCTTCTTCATCTTCTATACTCCCTCCTATGACCCACTTTCTCTCTAGCTTCTGCATATTAGGGAGAGCATTCAATCTGTTGCTTTTTGTAACTGACTAATCTCACTTAGCATAATATTTTCAAATTCCATTCATTTTCCTGAAAATGACATGATTTTGTTCTTCTTTATGGCTGAGTAAAATTCCATTGTGTACATATCCCATAGTTTTGTAATCCATTCATCTGTTGATGGACATCTTGGCTGGTTCTATAGTTTGGCAATTGTGAATTGTGTGGCTATAAACACAGATATGCATGCATTGGTCTGGCAGTTTGGTTTCTATTCTTTTGGGTAGATAACCCAGAAGTGTTATTGCTGGATCATATGGTAGGTTCATTCCCATTCGTATGAGGATCCTCCATACTGTTTTCCAAAGTGGTTGCACTAATTTTCAATCTCACCAACAATGTAATAGAGTTCCCACTTCTCCACACCCTCGCCAGCATTTGTCATTGTTTGTGTTTTTAATGATTGCCAGTCTAGTTGATATTCCTTAATGTCTACAAGAATAAATGTTCTGGAGTTTCCTATTCTCCCTCACCCACAAAGTTCAAGCCAGTCATGTGATAACAGACCGTAAGCATGGACTACCTGCCCACCGACCTCTCAGTGGCCTTATGAAAGTGAGGTAGGTCATACCTAGTTATACAATAGAGGGACTCTAAGACCTACAATAAACCAGCAAGATGTTTCAAAATACCTAATTATCTAAAACAATGTTTACATGTCTATACACAGAGATCACTGCACAGTTCTCAGGTACCAGGGGCCATGGGCAGCCCCCTTGGTATCCTGCTTTTTAAATTGTGGATTATAGTTAATTATACTGAATAGAATGGACCTAATTATAATGTATCTTTTTGGACTGACATATTTCCTCTGAGATTTAAAAATCCCTGAGATAAAATGTTCCGGGCTAAAAAAGAAAATGCAACTCTTAATAACATCCATGATGAAGACCCACTGAGGACTATAATTTTGAATATTATATCATTACTGGTAGAAATCTTTTTTTAAAAAAAAATGTCTTAATAACAGTATTCATGTAGTAAAACCATGCACCAGTAGTTGGAATTTTACATGAAGATTTCACAGATATTCACTTGCATTTTCAATTTCTCTATTTTTTGTGAAGTTTATTTTCTTGTGTTTCACAGTTGCCATGCCCCGTGTCCTATGAGAGTTGGGTTCTTGACCTCTTATAACTTTAAATTCCAAAGCTCAAAGCTCAGTGATATTCTTATCCCAAAGACATGAACCCCGTGGCTTCTTCTCCTCTCTCAAATCCTAGTTCCAAGTAAGACAAGCAATGGAATGGGTTGTTTCATGTGAACCAAAGATGTACTTGTGTTTGATTAGCAAAGTCCTTAGTAATAAGCATAATTTATAAAATACTAGACATTCTATAATAAATTACAGCATATTATCTACAATATCCCATAAATAGGAAAATACAAAAGTGACACCTGCCATATGCATTTAACTAGTAATAGATAAATTAGTGATATGATTACATGATCCCTGTTATGACTTAGTACCATGCCAGCTGTCCCATGGGAAAAACAGATAAATCAAACAAAATTTCTGTGTTAAAAATTTTAGTTAATAACATATTTAAGATTTTTGGTTACCACTCAGGAGCCACAGAAAAATGGTCTAAGAAGATAGTTAGACTTTCTTTATTTATTAGACTTTTATTGGTGCAAGGTAATTATGCATCATAGTGAGATTCAAAGTGACACAAACATACATGTACACAGCACACAGCACTTGGTATATTTCCTCCTCCTCCAAATTCCCTCAAATATTAATGGACATACTCAATATGGGACGTGGAAAAATGTGAAACCATTATGTGGCTCTTGATTCCCAAGCCCACTACATTTCATACTCTTTGATGTGCTTGTTGTGTTTAATAATAATAATGTGGCATTATCTTACAAGGGTTTGAGAGCAAAAGCAGAAGTGTTTGCTTAGTGATGTGATTTCTTGGCTTTCTCTGAAGTGGATTAGATTAAGTGACAGAATTTCCTAATCCAGGAGATAAACATGACCCTTCATGTCAGGCCAACTCTGAAATGTGGAACATACATATGTGAGTTCAAAGTTTCTGATTGTGATATGAATTTCTCTGCAATATCATCACTTTAATCTTGCTGAAATAAATGACCTGTGATCTTTATTGATCATATGTAGTAATGACTGTACTAGAGTCCTTTGGAGATGATGTAAAACAGAAAACACCAACTAGAGAGATGACTTCACTCATAGTGTTATAGTCAAGGCATATCTAGTTGCAAAAGAGACTTCTTTAAAGGATGCGATCACAGAAAAAAGTATAAATGCAAGTACAGTTAGGTCACATTAAAAAAACAACAATTCAGGTGAGCAAATAATGAGTAAAAACTTGTCTATCTCTCCATATCTACCTAATATTTATCTATCATCTATCTATCTCTATCATCTACCTATCTATTGTCAAGTTAAATTGAGCTACAGAGAGAATGACTCTTCAAAACAAAGAATTCATTTGGAAATAGCAAGGGATTGCAATTTGGATACATGTTCTATGATGGACTATAGGTACATCCAAAGAGAAATCCAGGGAAAGAAAGAGAGAAAGAGGAGAGAGAGAGAGAGAGAGAGAGAGAGAGAGAGAGAGAGAGAGAGAGAGAGAGAGCCATGTAAGCTATTTTAGAACAAAGGTCAATAGGGCTTCTTGCAGAAGTTGGTGTTAGCTCATTGGTGGAGCCAGCTGTCATGAGCTAGTGTTCTCTACAAGGACCTTATCTGAAAGTTTGCAGTTTCAGGGAGTCCTGGTAATATTCCTCAGCATAGGCATATATGTGCGTAAGTGCAGTACCATCCTGGCCTCCTGGCTCCATTTGCTTGGGTTTCACATAAGTGACTCCATTTTGGTATTAACAACTTTCGTTCTATGTACCTGTGTATCCACCTAGATATCATGGACCTATCATCTTGCTATTTTCTCCACCATCTCCTAGTCTTTGGAGGCTTTCTCAGCTTACACATTTCTGTGTGTTTTCAAACAGTTTGCTTAGCCACCAGGACTGCATATTCCTTTAGCATAACTTTTTTAGTCTAATGACCTAATTTTTAGTTTTTGAACAAGTGGTCCAATTGTTCAAACCCACATTTTCCATTTAGGACTGTGGTGGGTGTTGCTGAAGTTGTAGGCAGGAACGAAGGTCAGATGGTGCATGTTGAATGTAGTTTTCCTCAGAAAGGGAGAGAGCTGTCAGTGACAGGCACCTCTTGTGAACAGGCACCTGAGTTACAGGCCCCAAGCCAGAAACATCTCCCTGTCCTCCTCACCCTTTCTCAACCAGTCCCTACATCATACCTGTCCTCTTCCCATCCCCCGTCTTCATGAATGTCATCCGCAGTCATCCAGCTACCTACGATGAAAGGATGGAAAGCAAGATCGATTTCTCTTCCCCATCTTCTTCATATCCAGTCAGTTCTTGATGATGGAAGATTCATTGATTTCATGACTTAAGTGCAGTTCACTTTCACTTGCTGGTACTTTGTATATATTATTTCATTTCAAATTCTACTAAGAGAATACAAATTAGATATAATAACCACATTTTACAGGCAAGGAAACAGAGGCTTAGAGTGGTGATATAACTTACTCAGTGTGACCTGAATAGTAAAAGACAGAGCTGGGTTTTTATTCCAGGCACTCTGACTCTGGAAATGCTGTTGTGACTATGGTAGTCCCTTGCCAACCCTGCTGGGAAATTAAAGTATCTATAACCAGGTGAGTTGGGGAAGCCTGGACTCACCAGACTTACTTTATTCCTAACGCTGATCCTTTAATGCCTAAGTTACTGATTAATTCCCACCTCAGTCCACCTCAAGGGAAGCAGCTGGACAATGATAGGTAAATGGTATGTGTTACATCCTGCCTCCATTTCTTTTGCCAGCAAGAATTCCTTACTATCCTGCCACCCAGAATGCTCAGCAGGTTGAACACTTCAGCCTGCATACTTTAAGGGGCATCAAAAGGATGAGGTTTAATACATCAAACTTCTGGGTACTGCTACCTCAAAACATAATATAGAGAAAGGGACTCAATCTATCAACCTTTCCCACATGTTAAAGAAATTGTAGATAGGGGCAGGGCTTTGTACCTATTCTTTCACGATTTCAGTTTTATTCTTTCATTTCTCATTATCCAGCAGCATGGGTTCTACTTTATATTTGATTAATCACTGTGATCTCTTCCTCAATATCTAGAGCAGAATAGCACTTATTCTCTATAAATATTTGTTCATGATAATTGTGTCTCCCAAGTCTTCCAGTTCTGTCGGTGGAGAACAGTACAGGCGCAGCTCTAGAGCACGGCTCCTGTTTGCTTAACTTGAGCAATATGTGTATAATTGCTGCATATTTGTTCTTATGACACTGATGGCCAAAACTGTGATGGATCCTTTGTTGATTCTTGGTTTGATCCATACAGAAATCCAGTAACTACATTATAATGATCCACTTTCTGACTCATGCTACAGCAATATCTTTAAAGACATGGATAGGATTGTGTATACAAAATATGTTCCATTCAACATCACAGGACCTTGATTTATGATCTCTATGACTTGTTTTTTGTTGGTGCATTGTAATCATACATCATGAAGAAGTTCAGGGTGATAAAGGCATACATGCACACAGCACTCGATGAGCCCTCTCCCACCCTCCCTTCCTGTGAAAGACATTCTGATTGGCATTGATAAATTTGGGTATGTACATCATGTGCATTGAAGTGCTTCCCTCTTCAAGTCTTCCTCCCCCCTCCCACCAGTTAGGTCCCCTCCCTCACTCCACTAAGGTTTCTCTTCCTTTGTCTGGGCTCCCTCCTGTGTCCCAAGTTCTCCCTAGTTTCCACATATAAGGAACAATATCTGACCTTTCACTTTTTGTGAGTGAGTAATCTATGACTTATTTTCTAGAGGAAGTATAATTGCCTTGTTGGCTACTGTTTTGTACTGTGCTTTTAACATTCCGTCCCCTCAAAACTTATCCTTCTTTGGGCACTTTTTTATATCTCTAAGGCCCGTAACACATTCTGCTGTATGAGCATATCAGATTAATATTGTCATTGCTAAGATTATAGAATACCTTAGTGAGGGCTCACAATTAGAGCTCAAGAAATGTTAGTGAACGAAATGGAAATACTATTAAAGTGATTGAATCACATGGTTATTTTTCTTTTTCGTTTTTCTTTGCGGTACTGGAGATGGAACCCAGGGGCATTCTACCTCTGAGCTACACCCCCAGCCCTTTTTTATTCTTTATTTTGAAACAGGGTCTCACTAAGTTGCGGAGGGCCTCACTAAGTAGCTGAGGCTGGCCACGAACCCGGATCCTCCTATCTCAGCCTCCCAAGTACTGGGATTACAAGTTTGTGCCACCACATCCGGCTTCTTTTTCATATTTTAAAAAGTATTTTCTTTGCTCTTTACGTTTTAGAATTCAATTCTTGGGTATTATTAACTGAGAATGCCAAGGGACATATGGCACACAGCAGCAAATCTTACTGATTTTAGGCATGTCATATTTTTGTTTATTCTAAAAATGGCCAAGCATTTTTATATCAAGGGTTACATAACATTCCAAACAACTTTTATGCTGGACATTCATCTCTACAGTAAAAAAAAAGATCTTAAAAGATCATCTGAGCAGCACATATAGATAGAAAAAGGAGAGATCATGAATTGAAACCCCAATGTGTGCCAATACTTAGAAGCTGAAGAGTTAGAAATAATTAGGAAAGGAGTCTGAGAAAGCCAGAAAATGGAGCTGCTAACAAAGTGGCATATTTCAGAAGCTGGGGATGATCAACAGCTACAACTGTGCTAATGAGACAAGTTAAACAAGGAAAATGCAAGCGAGAGGGAAGGTTTTATAATACAGTGTATTGGAGCAGTGAGCTTGGCTAAGAAGGGATCTATATAAGGGTATGCTTTATGTAAGACCATATGGTTACAAAATTGAAGGCAGTACATGAAAATAGGTGGAGACATGCTGCTAGACAAAGTAGTGGGAAAGGTTGGGAAGTCCTCTTTGGTTTTCAGTAAGATGCATTGTTAGCTGAGACTGCGTGAAGTGTGGGTCAAAGGTCATGAATAACAGCAATATGGAGGGATGAAGAATGGTTCCAGTTTAGAGTCAGGAGGTTCAATGCTAGAGGATTTAGAGAAATGGGGGGGGGAATGACATGAAGGGGGCAATGAAAGGTCACGTCACATAGATACTGTGTTAGTCAGCCTTTCCATCACTGTGATCAAAATACCTGATAGGAACAAGGTTTATTTGGGCTCAGGCTTTCAGAAGTACTGTCCATAGCTGGCCAACTCCAGGGTAGACATCAGGGTAGCACAGCGTGCAGCAGAGGACGGCAGCCCATGCGATGGCAGCGGGAAAGCAGCAAGTGCTGGGAAGCTGTCAGGTACAGATAGGGTCCCCAAGGCCACACCCCAGGGACCTAGCTTCTCCATCCACGTCCCCCTGTCTACATTAGCTCAAATTATGAATCCTTCTGTGGATTTTTACACCGATGAGATTAGAGCCCAGAAGTTTCGATGATTTCTCCTCTGAATGTTGCTGCATGGGGAACTTGCTTTCATCACATAAGCCTTTGGAGGGAACATTCCAAACTCAGGCCATAACAAGTTGCTATCCTCATTTCAGGCCCAGTGGTGCTAAAGATGCAGGGACTGGAAGGGCTGCAGGGGTATCAGCCCTTGAAGGAAAATATGTTTCAGTTTGAGCAAGAAAATAAGAAACCTTCAGGGAAGAGTTTGAGGTCAGAGGTCAAGCATATTTTGCTGACTAAATAATCCTTCTAGTGCTTTCTTATGGCCATCCTAGAAAATTTATACACTATCCTCCTCTATCTTTTCTTTTGTATTTCTTCTTTTTAAACTCATTTTGTTCAGATGTTATAATATAATATTTAATTAATTCTCAAATTTCCTGATCCTTTATCTGTTATTTTCCATTTGGTTATATTTTTTACTTTGTTGTATTTACCTTTGTGATACTGCTATACCTTTATTTTCAAACATTTTTATTGAAAATTGTACTTATGAATATATTCCATGTATTTATTTTTCAAGATATTGGGTTTTTTTTGTGTGTGTGTGGTACTGGGGATTGAACTCAGGGGCATTCTACCTCCAAGCTACACCCCCAGCCCTATTTTTTATTCTTTAGTTTGAAACCGAGTCTCACTAAGTTGCGGAGTGCCTCACTAGGTAGCTGAGGCTGGCCGCGAGCCCGGATCCTCCGGTCTCAGCCTCCCCAATGCTGGGATTACAAGCATGTGCCACCACACCCGGCTAAGATATTGTTTTGTTTTTTTTTTTTAAACCCAGGCCACACTTATGTGAAGACATATGAACTCTACCACTGAACTATACCTCCAGCTTCTTGTTTTCTATTCACTTTATCTGTTCTTGTTTCACTGATATCAGTTATTCTCTTATGGTAATAAGTAAGTGGATTATATATTTTGAAAGCTTTTGTCTGCTTCATGACTTATCTCTCCTTTTACTTTTCTTCTTTTGCATTCTAGTCTTTATTTTCCTTACTGTAAACTTTCCTCAATTGTCAAGTAACTATTTGTGTTTATTCTAAATACATTATAAAACAAATGGAAGATCTCCATTCCTGATCAGTGGGCTTCACTTCATCTTCCTTAAGCGACAGTGTTCTGACCTGTAGGTATTCACTTGTAAAACAGACAGATGATAAGTTCCTCCAAAGAGCATAAAAGGAACCCAGAAAGAGGAAATAATAAAAGCAGAAGTAAAAAAAAATTGAAAGCAAGTGAATTTAAGTCATTTAAACCTCCAGATAGACCAAGTGCCATTTTAATTAATAAAACAAAAGATCTGATGTGTCACTAAATAAAATAAGAACTAGAGAAAGGTTATGAAATAGAAAATAGTACAAGCCAGGTGTGGTGGTACATGCTGGTAATCCCAGTACTTGGGAAGCTGAGACAGGAGGATTGTAGATTCATGGCCAGCCTCAACTACTTAGTGAGGCCCTCTACATTTAGTGAGACCCTGTTTCAAAATAAAGAATAAAAATAGGGCTGGAGATGTAGCTCTGAGGTAGAATGCCCCTGGGTTCAATCCCTAGTTTTGAAAAAGAAAGAGAGAGAGAGAGAGAGAGAGAGAGAGAAACACAAATATTGTTTCCAACTGGAAATAGAAAATGACTTAAAAATACAAAATAGCAAAAGTGAAAACATCAAATAGAAAATATGACAGGAACAATAAAAGAGGAATTAACTGGAAAAAATAAACAGTCACTTTAGTAAACCACATGGAATTTTTCAAACTATTCTAGTGATGAGTAATTTTATAACAAATATTTATCCAAGATATAAAAAGGATGGCTTAGTGCCTTTTATTGAGAAAAAAAAATGTGGTCTTGGCTCCCCTATTTGGCCAGGACATTTAAGAAAGGGAACTCTTCGCACTAGTGCATTATGAAGGTAAATACAGAAAGCTGAAATAAATTCTAGGAACCAGTTTAAAATCTTTATAATGAAATATTGAAAAGTATTGTAAGAAATGGAGTTTAATCCTTAACCTAAGAATTTTACTCAGAAAGCGAAATAAATATAATATTGTAAGTTAACATATGATTTGACAAAACCAGCGAGTGAAATTAGATTCTCCCTCTAGGGATGCAAAGTGGGCTTTGAATAAGGTGCCTCCTGCTCCACAAATCACATGTTAGGAGGGAAAATTGGGAGAAATCTCAATCACACTTAAGACGCCCTGCTTGGCTCCAGGTCTTCTTGAGCAAGGAGGCTGATAAGGGATTTTGAAGGCTATTTAAGGATCCCTTCTCATGATTTGACCTTTGGCAAATAAACTAACCTCAAAGTAACCGATTCCCAACAAAGGTGCCAATAAAGCTCACCTGAGCAAAGATGGTGTCTCCAATGAACAATGCTGGAAGAACTGGGTATCCATACGCAGAAAATTGTAACTCTAACTCTTTGTCTTACTCTGTACAAAAATCAATGTAAAATTGATCAAAGATCAGCACCTAAGACCTGAAGCGCTGAAACCATTAGAAGGAAACAGGGGAGACACTGGGAGACACTGGTACTGGCAATGATTTCCTGGATCAGGCTTCACAGGCACAGGGACCAAAAGCAAAAGTTGGCAAATTGTGTTACATCAAACTAAAAAGCTCCTGCACCATAAAAGAAACAATTAATAGAATGTAGAGAAATCTACCCATTAGAAGAAAATATGTGTCAGCTATTCATGTGGCACAGGTTAAAAAATCCAGAATGTAAAACTGAAAAAAAAAATTAACAAAAAATGATAATTCAGAAACAGGTTCCGAATATATACTTCTCAAAATAAGAAATACAAATGGCCAACAGATATATGAAAAGAGTCTCAGTATCATTATTCCTCATGGAAATGCAAAACAATAATGAGACGCTCTAATCTCACATATAATAGTTATTGTAAAAAAAATAATAATAACAATGGCTGGGGCATGGTGGCACACACCTATAATCCCAGTATTTGAGAGGCTGAGTCAGGAGGATCTCAGGTTCCAGGCCAGCCTCATCCACTTTATGAGACCCTGTTTCAAAATAAAAAAAGAGCTGGTGATATTGCTTGGAGGTAGAATGTCCCTGAGTTTAATTTTCAGTAAAACAAACAAACAAATAAATAAATAAATTCTGTGAGGATGTGGAGAAAAAGAAACATTTTATATACTGCTAGTAGAAATATAATTACTACAGTCATTATGGGGAACAGTATGGAGGTTCCTCAAAAAACTAAAAGTCTGAGCTATTGTATGGTCCAGGTATCCCACTTCTGGGTATATATCTAAAAGGAAACGAAATCAGCATACCAAAGAGGTACTTGCATGCCTACATTTACTGTGGCACTATTGACAATAGCTAAGATAAGGAATCAGCCTAGATGCCCATCAAAAGAGGAATGGATAAAGAAATATATATATATATATATATATATATATATATATATATATATATATATATACACCATAATTTCTTTATCCATATATATACACACACACACACACACACACACAGTGGAGTATTATTCAGACACACAAAAAAAGAATAAAATCCCGCAATTTGTATTGAAACTGGAGGGCATTCTGTTATGTGAGGTAAGGATAGACACAGAAAGACAAGTATCGTATATTCTCTTTTATATGTGGAAGCTAAAAAAAGCGGACCTGAAAGTAGCATAGTGATAACTAGAGACTAGGAAGATAACTAGAAACATGGATCGGGGGGAAGGGTGCAAAAAGCAAGGTTGGATCTGACCAGTGCATACTGTCCGCAGGTATGTAGGGAAATGCCACAGTGAGTCCCATTAACACGCACAACTAGTGCATGTTAATAAAGCCATTTTTTAAATAAAAGGAAATGTCCTGGTGTGGGAAAGTAATTCCAGCAATCACATTTCTTCTTGGAAATTTCAAATTGGATAACTTTAACAAATGAGGCAGCATCAAGAGCAGAAGACAAGGCATTTTGAGGTTTTCCATGAAGTCTGGGGTGTTGCTGTGTCATATATCAGGAATCCAGAACAGTAGAGGAGTCTACTCCCCCTCCTGCTCCCTGACCAGCAGAGAGGAGCCTGGCTTTCTGATGGCTATAACCATCAGTTCTTGTTCTATGCAGTGCCTTCTCTTTGTTTTCTATGAGCTATTCTTCTACATTTTACTAATCCCTCTCCCACATATCTTCACTAAAGTGTTCTGTTATTTGGCCAGCTCCAATGTGTTTCTTGTACTTGTTCTTCCACTAAGCAGAATAGACAAAAACATTAATCGTTGCAGACTCAAAGAGCATAAGACACATAAAGCACATTCAATATTTGCTGAATAAATAAATAAATCATAAAATAGAACATCTGTAATTCACTAAAATTCTCATGAGGAAATAACTCACTATTTTAGACATGCTTTCTAAAGCAATAATATGCAGAGAATGATAACCTTTGATTCCTATCTCCCTCAGTAATAAATCCTAGTTAGGTTAAATAATAAACATATTAATAGAGTTTGTTCTGTTTTTCTTTTTGGTGTTGTTGTTTTGTGGTATTGGTGATAGAACCCAGAGGAGCTCTACCTCTTACCTACACCCTCAGCCCATTTTATTATTTTATTTTGAAACAGGGTCTTGCTATGTTGCTGAGAGTCTCCCTAATTTGCTAAGGTCAGCACATGGTAACTTAGGGAGACCCTCTTTCAAAACAAAAATTAAATAAACAGAAAGGGGCTGGGGATACAGTTAAGAGGTAGAGCACCCCTGGGTTCCATCCCCAGTACCCGCACCCCCACGACACACACACACACACAACTGGTTTTGAACTGAGCCCCTGAGAATGAGAAATATGTTTAGCCAAATGTTTTAGACAAAAGTCTTGATGTGTTTCTGCATAGTTCACTGCCGAGTTTTATCATATGTTTCTAGAAGTAGAATTATAGGTTGGCCAGTGGCAGACTTTGGAGGCAAAAATGGATCTTAAATGATGAATGATGGATAAAACTGGGGGGAGGGGAGCAATCAAAGAAACAACTCTGAGTTCAGCCTACTATTGGATGTAGCTAAACTTAGAAACAACAGCAATGTGTGTGTGTGTGTGTGTGTGTGTGTGTGTGTGTGTGTGTTTTGCTGGGATTGAACCCAGGGGAATTCTACCTCTGAGATACACCCCCAGCTCTATCTTATTTTATTTTGAAACAGGTTCTCATTAAACTGATGAGAGTCTCACTACACTAGGTTAATGAGAGTTGCACTACTTGCTGAGGTTGTCCTTGAACCTGCAATCTTCCTGTCTCAGCCTCCCAAGTACTGGGATTACAGGAGTACACCACCACATGTGGCTAACAGCAAATTTTAAACTTTAAATTTTCTTGGGTCTTACAGTATTTTCCTTACATGCCTAAGTTGCTCTTACCTAACACAATAGGGAGTGCATATCTAGCTGTGAGCATTCCTTGCTTCAGGATCTTTGGTATCACAAATACATTTTATCGTTTAGCTTTTGTTTTCCCTCAGACTTTATGACATCTCTTCTTCCCATCTTAACCAAAACACCACAGGTCATCAAATGTTATGCTGAACATTTTATCTAGTACTTCCTGGATGAAGACAATTTTCTTTTGAAAGCACTTAAACCTTGGCTTTATACATCACAGATGTATAGTCTTCTGAACCTTTCACTTCTTTGGAAACACTGTAAGAGCTGAGCACCCAAAAATCATAAAGCAGAATCATTTTTTTTCTTTTGTAGTGTGCTGCCTTCTGCTGGTAGCTCCCTTTAAATCAGATAACTATTACACTGTAAAATAAATATTAAATGCTGAAAATAATTTAAGAAATAATTCTCAAATTTGAGCATTAGTGGAGTGGACTATCAAAATTATTTTTGGGAAGCTCCAAAGATTCACTAATTGTCTATAGAGAAACTATCTTAAAAATTTAAAGCCCCTCTTTTGATAAGGTGTTTATCCCAATTATACGGAATTTACATTTATGTTTAGATGATCATAATTATAGAAACAAAATACTTAAACATTTTCCTGGAGTAATTATGTCACTAGGACCTATGATCTATGTCAGGTAGGATCTATGGATCTCAGTTCAAAAAAATACCTGACTAGCTCCTGCACTATCATTTTATGTGTAAGAAAACCAAGTCCATAGAGGGGAGGGAGACTTGTCTAGGATTACCAGAGTTTCAGGTAGACAGATGTCCTGGTTAAAAAAAATAGTGTGTGTGCATGTATGTCTGCTTAGACACACATGTGCATGTATTTTAGATGTGTGTGCTTGTATACACATATGACACAGTTTGTGACCATCTGGTTTTCCTTTGCTTGTGATTTTGAAACAAGGCTCTACACTTTATTTAAAGTTTAGGGTCTTACTGAATCCTAGGGTACTACTTGGGAAAATAGTATTGTAATCAGTCATAATGTTTGTGCGTATTCTTTCTCCTATTTATTTCATTTAAGAATCCACTTACCTATATTTAAGTTCCGAAAGCTAAATCCCTTGCACTGCTAAAAGTGAAAAAACAACATGTTTCCTCATTCATGGAAGAACTGTATGTAATGTAGAAGATAAAATGAAACACATGGAAAAAGTAATAAAAACTAAAGCAAGCCTGATATTGATTCATAAGATAATACTTTAGAGATTGCCTGATGAAATACTCTAAATTGAAGAACTTACAATGCATGAGAAATCTTTAGCTGTTAGTTAACAACAACAACAAAATGCCAGGAGGTAGCTAGCTATCATTGGACACCTTTTATAGCCTGCAACTGTTGGCGCTTAAATTTTAAACTAATCAAGGAACGAAACCATCCACCCTGGGGTCTGGAATTGGTCTGCAGTATCTCCATCAGAGCAATGTCCAATTTCAACAAGCTATAGAGAGAGGTCAATATGCCTCTTCATCTATTAGGTAACACAAATTCAGGTTATTTTTGTAAAAATAAAAAAGAAAGATAAATGTTTTCAAAATCTGTTCATAGGACATTACAAAATGCAAAAAGCCACGTGCCAGATGGTTTCAGATCACATTTCCTGACAATTGATTCAAAGTTCTGATTTCAGAAAAGTTTATAGAAATAAAAAAATTGAAATATGCAGGGTTTAGGTACTAATTTCCTTTTAAAATATACGTTTCTTGGTGCATTGTACTTTTCCATCATTCCGAGGTTCCGAGTGATAGAAACACACATGCGCACGGCACTTGGTGTGTTCATCTCCAGATCCCGTCCCGTTCCCTCCCCTCCCCTTACATGTAATGAGATGGGTGGCGACAATTTCGTATATGTACATAGCATTATTTGAGCTGTTTCCCACATCGAGTATTCTTAGATACTTTCATTGGTGCATTATAGTCTCACATCATAGTGTAGGTCACAGTGATAGTGACACACACGCACACAGCACTCGGTGGGCTTCCCCCAGCACTCTCCCCATCTCCCTGTCCCATACGCCATATTGAGACTGACACCGGTATCCTCACATCTGTGCAGGATGTCAGTGGAAGTGCTTCCTTCATTAATTTTCCCTCTCCCCCTCCCCTAAACCACATTCCTCTCCCTATGGGAGTTTCTCCTCCACTATCTAAAGTCCCCTCGTGTATACAAATTACTTCCTAGCTTCCACATATGAGATAAAACATATGAGCCTTCATTTTCTGTGACTGGCTAATCTCACTTATAATAATGTTCCCCATTTTTCTGCTAACGACATAATTTGGTTCTTCTTTATTGCTGAGTAGAATCCCATTGTGTGGATATCTCATAATTTTGTAATCCACTCATGTGTTGATGGACACCTAGGTTGGTTAAATAATTTGGCTATTGTGAAGTGTGCCGCTATAAATATATATATACATATATTAATTTCATGCTTAAAAATTTTAAGAATTAAGGGATATATCATATTTAATTTTGTCAGAGTTTTGAGGTGTTCATTTCTTATTTGAACTTTTTGTTCAATTAAAGCAAGCTTGTGCATTTTTCTCTGAATCCACATTAAAAGCAATGTTTACACGTGATCTTACTGGCTTACAAGGCTGTTAGGTAACTTAAATTTCAGCATATGCTGGGTAACAGTTTATTTTTTTTACCAACCACCAGGGGGCAGAAAAAGAACAAATAAAAATGTTTAATCTGTAATCACTTTCAACTCTGATGAAGAGTTAACATTTTATTTTCTTGCAAATGAATTTTATCTTAATCTCTCCTGATTTTGAAGGCAATTTCACTACTTCTTTGCATAGTTTTGGAAAAGTGAGCACTAAAAATTGAAACCCATTTGACTGCATCTGTCTTCTTTCTTATTTTCTTCTAAGAGGAAGAAGAAAAACTAAGTCAGAAGTTATGCTGGAGGAATGAATTGTCCTAGATTTTAATCCATTAATTTTCATTAATTAATTTACCCTATGATGTTTTAATTCCAGGAGAAAATTAGAATATGAATAATAATTAATGCCTTATTTTTATAACAATTATAAAGATGAATATTTTAATAATAAATAATTTTGATGTCTGGCATTTCTTTTAGTCTTACTGTGGATGCATAGTTGATAACTTATAACATCTGTCTGTTGATCATTTTCTTGATCTACCCTACCTGAAGATCACTTGATTAGATGGGGAAAAAAATTCTAACAGGACCTATTTTTGTCAGGGAGGTATTATATTTGTTTATGCTCACATACTTAGAAGCTATAGGCATTGTGTAAAATGATAAGATTAAATCATTGGTAACTATTTTTAGACAAGCAAGAAAAATACAAGTTCGCGCTAACACTTAATAATTAAAAGAATGTTCAAAGATCTCCTCTGAAGATAAATTGACCTTTTGATCTGCTATCAATTAGATTTAGCAAGCATCTTAACCCATATTACCTCTAAATTTTGTTAGATTAAAAATGAAAGTCAGCTAACAAGCCATATATATAAATATATTCAAGTGCAATGTTTCACTTAAATTATTAGAAAGTATAAAGATTCCTATTCCTTGGGCTCTGTCTTCCAAATTACGGGCTGAGCTCTAGGCTAGGTCTAATGCCTCTTACACTAAAGAGAGTCACACTTTAATCTCATTGCCAATTCTTTCATTTGATATTTAAAATATGTGTTTGGTAACTAACAGAATCAAGATTTTAAAAGTTGTAAAATTGCCATTAAGTCTCTAAATAGGCTCCATGCATCTTAATCTAGATGCAAATAGTTTCACTGTAGGTGAAAATAGTTATTAAGTTGGAAATGTTTATAGCTGAATACCTACATATTATAGAATACCTGCTGAACTGAGAAGGATTTGAAAAGTGCACTCTCTAACCTCAGGGTCTTTATAGGCATGGAATTTTAAAGATGACATATGACAATTGGTGTACAGAATGGGTCACATTTTAGAGAAGAAGGGTGCTGCCAGAATCAGAGAAATGCAATTTTAATTTTATCAGAGTAGAGTTAAAAAGAATGTCAAGCTACTTTTGGATGGCACGAATTAATACTGGTACACCTGGTTCTTCTAGAAACAGAGCAGGTCTCTCTGGGTCTTGCAAGTATGAGGGAATGCAGGTCTGTTGGGTCATATTATCCGCAAAATAATGGAGCTTATCAAAGAGAGAGTTGCCCAATTAGACTTTATGGTAGGTCAAGAAAATCTGAGGACTCAGCTGGGAAGAACTGACCAAAACTGTGTTATTAAGAGACAAACTGAAGTACACGCTTCTCTGATGGAGTCAGCTGAGCAAGCTTTCACTTAGGAGAAAACACTCAGATACAGTGAGAAAGAGGCTCTAGAATAAAATGTTCAGCCTTTAGATACAGACATGTGGTCTTCCTCAAAATCTGCAACATTCTATAGATACCTGTTGTAAAAAAACTGGTAAATGAGTGAGAAGTCCACTCAGCCTCCTTTCAGAATGCTACAACCTTGTATAAGAGACTTGAGTTTTAAGGGAACTTGAGCTCTCCCACAGAGTCAAGTTTATATTTTATAAGTGTTCAGAGCTAATGTCTAAGAGCAAGGAAGAGCTGATAATTTTTGAAGTAGCCTTATAAGGAATTACAGCCCTAGTCACTCTTTTCTTGGCATCAAGAGAAATAAATTGTGAGTCCTTGTCCTAGGAAGAGAGTCCTATCTCAACACAGCTATGGATCTTTACAGAAGTCCCAGGAACTTTGAGATGTGCCTTAGGTAACCAGAATGGTTAATTGTTTTATACCTAACCTGGATTTTCTATGACACATTCCCTCCTCTTTTCACCAACCTCCTTAAGAAGGTAGAAAGTAACCTCCAATATCGCAAATCAACTTTGCAGCTAGCCTGAGGCTGACTTTCTGCTCTGCTTTTTATTAGCCATGTGATCTTGGAAATCCACATAGTCTCCATTCCTTCTTGTTCCTTCCTTGCAAATACTGATTAAGATTGATGTCTGTTCATGAAGTTATGAGAACTAAACAGTATACACACATGTTTATATATTCAATTCTATCTTCTTTATCTAGGAACTAATGTGTGACTTGTACTAAGTGCTCTAGAAGTGATAAATACTATTGTTCAGAATTTTATTCATTTAAATAGCACAGGAACTCTGCCAGATTGTAAACACACAAACACACTGGAAACAGTGAAGTTCAAGGAGAGAAGCAGTTTTCAAGCTGATGATGACACAGAGCCCTGCACCACCCAGAGACATGGGCTTGCTCATCACTACAATGCAGTCCATAGTTCACAGTCAACATACAAATCCTACCCAACCTCGAAACCTAACCCATTTCAAAACCTCGCCTCCCTCTCCAAAATGTCAGGATGGTCTTTCCACGGGTTAGTACTTTGTGTGATTTTTCTATTGCTGCTCAGCTACTTCCTTCCACTCCTGTCAACTTGGTGGCTACGAAGTCCTTATTCATTTGTATTGAATGGTATAACACATGCTACCTGGATTCTACAGATGTTTCATTCCCAGCAGCAATAAAATGGCATTGTGCTGAGAAAAGTGCTTTTGAAAAGAGTTGGCGCTCAAATCACATGTGTTATGGAGAGTGTTTCAAACTCTAAGTGTACATCGATTATAGTTATGATCTTATTCACGCAGGCTATGGTTAATTACACTTATATTCCTGCCCTTGTAAAGTGTAACCAACATGCAAAACAGACAGGATATCAGAAGATGTGATACTTAAAAATTTAACAGTAGGGGAGGGAAAATGTCAGAAATAGCACATAGAAAATGGGATAATGTTAGTATTTCCAGTAATGAACCTCAGCCTTCCCTCTCCCCTTCCCTTAGACCACTTCCCTGGCTCCACTGAGGTTCCTCCTCCATTATCTGCAATGTCAGTCACAGTGCTCTGTATGGGAAGGGGGGAGATGGGGAGGGGGAGAAGGGGGGCGAGTGGGGCAACACCAAGTGTTGTGTGCATGGTGTCATGGTCAACACGATTTACATTATTTTGTGAGACCATAATACACCATTAAAAATACATTAAATAATGGGAAAATGGAATCAAACTTCTAAAACTAAGAAGGAAAAACATGAAAGTCTCTATTTACAATAAGAATTATGGTCTATAAGGAAGTTGAGTAGATGATTCTAAAATGACCAATTTCTAATTTCTACCATGTGAATTCTCAATTTTGAGATTCAATTATTTATTTATTTATTTATTTATTTATTTATTTATTTATTTATTTATTTATTTATTTATTTTAGTACTGGGGTTTGAACCCAGGGACATTCTACTTCTGAGCTACACACTCAGAACAAAAAAAAATTCTTTTTTTAAACATAGTCCTGCTAGGTTGAAGAGAGTCTTACCACTTGCTGAGGCTGACAGTGAATCTGTGATCCTACTGTCTCAGCCTCCCAAGTACTGGGATTACTGGAGTGCCCCACCACCCCGCCTGAAAGTTCAATTTCTACTATGGGAATTTTCCGCTTTGAGATTCAATTTATTTTACAAATATTTTATTAACGCTTGTTTCACTATAGATTTTCCTTTAGCCAACTTAAGTACTCATTTATCAGCCTGTGACTAATTTTAAGTTCCAGAAAGGAAAGTGCCCCGTGCATTCCGTCCTCGATGTGGTTAAGGGTCACCGGAACCCCAACTTTCTGAAGTCTGGTGACATACATGAGGCCATCATCCCTCAAGACGTCATATTGACAAGTGAGAACATAGGTCAGAGGTAAACCACGTAACTTATGGTCCTCTGCCAGCAGGGGGGCCGCCCTCGGGTCTAGGAACCCCGGGTACTTTTTAGACAACGCCGCACTCCCATAAATGGGATCCTTATAAACGTGTCCTTTCTGGAACCTCTCAGGCAGCAAGGAACTCCAGTTGACAAACTGGAAGAGGTGACCCCATTGCGCAGGCACATGTCTTTTGGAAAGCATGGCTTTCTCAAGTGATCTGTCTGTGGTAAAATATTCACTCCAGAATCTGACCATGAGTGATTTACTCAGCAGCAGCATATCCGCGTTTTCTCGATAAGACGGTGAATCCAAATCAAGAGGCTGAAGGGCAGGGTAAATCAGAGCTTGGATCTTGAGTTTGATCTTGACATCTGGGTCATGTAAGAGCTGAAAAAGAATTAAGAGGATCAGCACAAGTTATTTTCATTTGGAAACAATGAAATAAGTTTAACGAGATAGTCTATATAATCATTCGTCACCTCAAAAAAGACTTGAGTAATAATTGAAATCTAAAAGTCAATCAACTTTCAAATATCCAAAATGGGCTTCTAGAACTAGATGTTCCTGAATGAAAACATAGATTTAACTTAGATGTTCCTGAATGAAAGCATACATTTAATTAAGGAAAATCCTATCTTATATTCCTCAAGAATAACAAAGATCATAAGCAATGAACAATAATGTAATATCCTACCCTTTCTGTCAAGAATCACAACTGGAAGCACTATGTAAATTTTACCTCTTTCCTGTTAATGTAAAAGTTTACTAAGACAAACTAATATGATGGTTGGTAAGATTTTGCATGGAGAAGGATTACTTAATAAGGATTGCTGACTTGGCTTTGATGCCACTGTGAGATCTATTGTTTTTTACACAGAAAGGCTGCCCAAGTCTGAAGCAATAGCCTAATAAAACAACAACAAAAAAAGGCTGTAAAAAAAGAAAAGCCTTTCTGTGTTGTTATTGCTCTTCTTTATCAAGCCTAATATCCTAAAGTTTGTAATGATTAGTAGTCTACTAAATGAATGCAAAAATAGCAGAATGTCCGAAAAAGCACATGATAAGATTTTAGAAAAAAGGTTTTGTTTTGAAATATATATACTTTAAAATATGTATAGCCGGGCGTGGTGGCACACGCTTGTAATCCCAGCATTTGGGGGGCTGAGACCAGAGGATCCGGGTTCACGGCCAGCCTCAGCTACCTAGTGAGGCACTCCGCAACTTAGTGAGACCCTGTTTCAAAATAAAAAATAAAAAATAGGGCTGGGGGTATAGCTCAGAGGTAGAATGCCCCTGAGTTCAATCCCCAGTACTGCAAAAAAAAAAAAATGTATGTTTTTGCATATGTACTTTGAAAAATATACTTTAAAATACATATAGAACACATATCTTTGTATATGTTTCTGAAGTGCACATTACATTATGAAAGATATATATCATTTCTATATAGAAATACAGATACTGGATGCAATAAAATATATTCAAATTGTGGCATGTTTTCTATATTTAAACTGTAATGGTCAAAGTTCATGCTGAACATTTTGGAGGACATTTATAAATATCATTATTGGTTGCCAGATATTTTTAGTATAAATTCATGCATGGGATCTTCAAAAAGACTGTGTGAAATTGAAGAGGTTTGTTTTTCCTTATAAATAAGCAAACAGATGCTTAGAGAGTGTCCGGTTAAATAGAGAAGTTACTGAATCTCAAGAAAATGCCAGTCTCCTGATGGCTATTGTACTGCTTTGTCTACTCTGTGTGAAACCCATATTAATGATTAGATTTCTCTGTCAAGTTTCCAATACTTGTTTTATATTTTAGTTACATCAAGGTCCAAGTTCAACATCCTTTCCTTCTGAAAAAATCATAAATATATCTAACAAAAAAAATTGCAGCACTATATTGAAATGTGTTTAAATCCATAGTTTAAAATCAGTTACTAAAATCTAAACTGGTCTATACAAATTTAATGGGTACTTTTCCCCCTTTTTACTCTTAACTACATGGGAAATAGTTTAGACTTTTTTATCCTTTATTTATTTATTTATTTTAATATGCTTTATTGGTGCATTATCATCTCACATAATGTAAGTCATGTTGACACTGACATACATGCACAGAGTACTTGGTGCCCCCCCAGACTTTAAACAATAGTTGTATTATTTCTTTGTCATAAAATACTCATTGGACTCATGATATGGGATAAAAATTCTATTTATTATGATTCCTATATTACCATTATTAGGTAATGGATTAAAATATATACTTTTTCATACCTAGATGAAGAAATTCTTGACCTCTTCATATTTCCTCTTTGCGAGTAGCACAGAAATCTCTGTGCTGATGGATTCCTACACCTAGTGTGTGCATTCTAGCGATTGAGGACTAGTCCACTGAAGAACAGGGAGCACACCGGAATCCCTGAAAGGTCATGAGGTCATTTTCTGATCTAACAATTATATTACCTCACTCATCTAACTAGCTTGTTTTACTGGCACAGACAATATTTTAATTCAATGACCTATCCAGAGTATTGTCATTTCATTAATAAAAAATATGCTACAGGAGCAAAAATGGACATTTTTAATCTTTAGGCACTGTTTTCTATATTCTCTTTAATATTTCCAAAAAATTGTACCCGCATATTTGTATTTATACTTTTTCATACACATTTAATCTGTTTATAAAGAGACTACTTAAACATATATCAAAGGCCGAGCATCACACCTGTAGAGCCACCGCTGCAGCCAAGTTCCCTCCCGCGCTGTCTCCAGAAACCCCGATTCTCTCAGGGTCCACGCCGTATTTTCTGAGAATATCTTCTTGTAAGAACCACTTCAAGGCACTGTATACATCTTCAAACTGGACTGGGAAATGATACTTAGGTGCTAATCTGTAGCTGTGGAGAGGAAACATGGTTTTCATGTCACTCTTTAGTTCATGAAAACGTAATATCCATTACAGAATCAATTAATTTTGCCTAGTTTGTCATGGACATAATAGGACCCATACAACGTGTACACAGGAATATCTGGGCTTGGTTGTTACACATTGTGTTGTTATTTTTTTTTAAAATCTTGTTCACAGTGCTGTGGGCTTCTGTCTCCTCATATTGTAATCTACGGTAACTCGACCACAACTCATTTATCCAGTAGCATGCTGATACGCCAGCCACAGAAGGAAATATTTATATTTGGCATAATCATATCAGTGATTCATTAAGCTGCAGAATGTTGCCATGTAGGAAATCTAGCCCAAACAAAACAACACAGCTCTTACTTGATAGATACGACAACAGCGTCCAGTCTTTCTGCAGTCCATCGTGACAGAAGGTCATAATTACTAACAGCTGAAATAAAGGGAATTAAAGCAGGATGTTAGTGACAGGGAACAAAGGAAAGGAGAAACATTATGTTAACAAACACCCATTGTGCTTGGTTTACATTCCTGTTCTCCACCTGCTGCATACTAAAGTAACAGGGAAATGAATTCAACTCTGGCTGTCTTACATAAGAAGCCACCCACCCACAGCTAAGTGCCACTTGCATTCTCAGGGTTCTGTCCTCGCCCTTCCAGGGATGCTGTCAGAAAAGGCTCAATCATCTCATCTCAGGTTCTATTTCACCCTAAACCCACACACCTTTGTCTATTTTGCTGCCTCACATCCCACATCAATGGACAAGGTTTGCTTCATTTCAAGCCTGTAACACTCCTTCCTGGATGAACTAATTCTTCCCCTCTGGAGTTCAAAGTTCCTAACCTAGACCCTGTCTAATCGCCAACCCCAGTTGATCTAAGTTCTATACACTGAAGGTAAACAAGTGAATATCAAGTACTCTGGGACCCAAGTGATTTTCTCAGTCACAAGACTGGAACTTTTAGCTCAGTGCTCCTACTTCTAAATATATTCCTTTTTCTACTGCAAATCTATATGCCATGAGATTTATATCCTTTACTGCTAATTTTGATTACACTATTATTTTCTACATTTATCATTTCATAATATATTACACTCCATAGTTAGAGACTGTCTCCATTAGAATGCAGGCTCCAAGAATTTTGTATGGTCAAATACACCTATAAGGTTTATAGAGTGTTGCCAATTACCTAAGGAAATGAGTTAACACATAATATGCTCCTATAACATCAACCGGAGAATGATAGAAGCAGCAACCTATTTCCCTAAAATAACTCAAAACTTTGGAAAACTTTTGTCTTTTCAATTCTGCCTCTGCCAATGAGCAAAACCACGGGAGTGATTTTTTAAGGCTTAAAGGAAAAATCAGACTTCGCCAGGAGATTAAAGCAGGAGAAGACAGTGTCTACTCAGCTCAACTGCCCATTTTTTAATTTCAAAATGACCAATTGAACCGACGTGACTCTTCTCACAAGAAGAAATACAAATGGCCAATAAATACATGAAGAAATGTTCCACACCATTAGCAATCAGGGAAATGCAAATCAAAACTACACTGAGATTTCATCCAGCTCCAATTAGAATGGCAATCATTAAGAATGCAAACAATAAGAAATGCGGCTGAAGATGTGGGGAAATGGGAACTCTGATACACTGTTGGTGGGACTGCAAATTAGTACTGCTGCTATGGAGATCAGTGTGGAAGTTTTTATGAAGACTGGGAATGGAACCACCATATGACCCAGCTATACTTCTCGGCATCTTTCTGAAGGAATTGAAAACAGAATACTATAGCAATATATGCATATCCATATTCATAACAACATAATTCACAATAGTCAAATTATGGCATCAGCCCAGGTATCCATTAACAGGTGAATGAATTACAAAACTGCAATATATACACACAATGGCATTTTACTCAGCCATAAAGAACAAGATTATATCATTTGCAGGAACATGAGTAGAACTAGAGAATATTATGCTACATGAGATTAGCCAGTCTCAGAGGTGAATAGTCGTATGTTTTCTCTCATATGTAGAAGCTAGAGAGAAATTGGGTAACAAAAGAGACCGAAGATAAGAGAGTAGAGACTCCAATGAAAGGATGGAGAAGGATTAGGGAAGGGAGGAGGGGGGATAGCAATGCAATGGAGGTAAAGTTTAAATAATGCTGTGTATACTGGATACATATTAAATTGTTAATACCAATCTCGATATGCACAGCGAAGGGGTGGAGTCAGGTGGGATCTGGAGGGAAACACACCAAGTGTTAATGTATATTCCTATTACACTGTACCTCCCTAAGATGCATAGTTACAATGCACCAATAAAAGCAGAGAAAGAGGAGAGAGAGAGAGAGAGAGAGAGAGAGAGAGAGAGAGAGAGAGAGAGAGAGAGAGAGGAAACAGATTGATTGCAGGGCTCATTGTATGAAGAACTAGTAAGAATTTTGCAAAATGTCAGGGCCTGAGAGTTTTCATAGCATTGGCTTACCAGCACTTCCTAAGCACCAGCCTCCACCGTGGATGTAAAACACAGCCCTCCTAGGTGCCTCCGATTTCCTCTTTGGTACATATACAAAGACTGGAATGTTGTCAAATTTGGTCTGAGTCACAGTGACATTTTCATCTGAAGTTGGTAAGACTTCATAAATGTTCGAGAAAGTCATAAGTGCATCCACAAAATGGCAAAGTCCTAGATTCTCAACAAATGTAGCCTAAAAATTAAATTCAATCACATCTTTAGAATTCAATTTCTCAATTTTATAGGGGATTATAAGCATGTAAGTACTCAAAAGTCCTTAATTAGCCCAAATAAAAGGACCAAATTCTCACTGGAGAAACTCCTTCATGCTTTTAGAAGGACATGACTGCAGAGGTCCTGCCTACAGAGGTTATGTAAAAGGAGGAAAATCACCCATTAGGTTCTTATTCCATAAAAAGAATTAGGTTCCAGGCTTTGGGGTTGCAGAACTGAACAAGGAAATCCTGCCCTGAAGCACCCGGTGGAGATGAGTGTGAATAACAGAGGAGTAAACTGAGGAACGGAGATGCATGATGGAGCCCTACACAGGTGCCTAGACAGCCCACTGGGTGAACACACAAGCTGCAAATGAAAGGTATTTCCAAACAAGAAGCACAATGTTGGCTGAATTTTCAAACAGAGACTATTCTCTAAGAATTCAACTAAAGCCATGGAAAAGGAAAGCCCTTCCGAGCAGAGGAGCTAGCTTAGCCTGGGATGAGGGTGCTCCAGGGGCAGGCAGGTCTGCCTACAGTGCTGGGAGAGGAGGGCTGGGAGGAAGGACTGGGGGGAAGCAGGGAGGGCAGCCTGTCAGCTTGTAGCCTGGCCTCAATTGGGGTAAGACTCTTCCTAGCACTCCCTGCCTATTAATCTCAATAATCACAGCTTGCCTTTGTAGGGGTAGATAATATTATCATGTCCACTTCAGAGATGAAGAAAAAGAGCCCAGAGATGGTAAATTAGTAGATAACACACATGACCTGTTTGATTCTTCATTCATAACATACTTCTGCAACAAAATAAGGGAATAGATACTCAAAGATTGCCAGACATTTAGGGGAATCCAGTCAAACTAATCCGGAAACACCAGGTGAATCAAGGAAACAGTTTACCAAAAAAGAAAAAAGAAATAATGTAGGAAGATAAAAATATACTCAAATAACTTTTCAAATGTATACCCTTTGAAAGCTGTGAAAATTGTGATTTATGTGAAAATTCTGATTTATATGAAATTATGATGATATTCGGAAATCATGGATGTGTTATAGAGTGATAATTTCTCCTAGAAATAAATACTATAGGGTGATGACCTTTCTTTCTTGGAAAGATCATCACCCTATAATATTTATTTCCTTGCCTCCAAGGAAAGATTTCAAACAGAAAGCAAGTAAGGGGAATATAAAAGGTTTATTTAGGGGGAACATTTGAGACTTGATAAAGGGCTTACATTCCTGGAGCTGGCTACATCCCTGGAGTGGGAAAAGAGGCAGTGAACAAAGAAGTTATGTTCCAGAAAACAGATCTGGAAAGGGCCACTCCCACAGAGTAGAAAATAGTGGGAAGGTTTCCACCTGGCAAGCCCTATTCAGTCTGGAAACCTTCCCTCTGCTGTGTATGCATACAGGAAGTCACTATCTCTCTTTCTGCCACAGGTTAGTGTAGCTACCCTGTTCCTCCATGTGGGAAACTTCCCCATGGTGACTAGGTGAAACCCCAGGGAGGGGTGGATATCTAAAATGGCAAAGTAAATGCTTCTATAACTGCCACAGACTATGTTTGGGCACGTAAGTTTAGACTCCTAATTTCTCTGTGGTTCTCTAATCACGGCTGGGCAGGGAATCCCCATATTCCCCTACATGAGGGTTTGCAAAGTTTCCCCCTAGGTCTTTCCCGGTCTTGCTCTGACCTGCTCATTTCTACCTAGATGCTTAACAGATGGAAGGACAAAATAAAATCAGAAAGACTTCCAGAGAAGAAGAAATGCTAAAATAATAATAATAATAATAATAATAATAATAATAATAATAATCAGATGATTGCTTAAATGAATAATAAAATTAATTTATACAAAAATTCAAAAAAAAAAAAGACTTCTCACAAATGGTAGTGCAAAGAGAGTAAATGTTAGAGTGGAGGAAAAGTCCCCTTCTTAAAACTCCTTGATAGCTCTACAATACATATGGAATTAAATTAAACTTATTACCAGTACCCACAAGGAACTGCAGGATACAGCAGCCAACTTCTCCAAATTAAATTGCCACTATTTTCCCATGGATCCCTGAAACTTTATGTGATTTCTTGGATTTGCCAATAGTTTGCATGTGCTGATGTCTCTGCTAGAAAACTCCTTCCTCAGTATTTAGGGACCTTTCCTCCTTCTGGTGTCTAGCAGATATTTCTGCTTCCTAATGGCTTTCTCTGATCATATACACAGTAGCCCTAACTGGGTGTAGTGGTGCATGCCTATAATCCCAGTACTTGGGAGGCTGAGACAGAAGGATGACAAGTTTAAGGCCAGCCTTAGCAACTTAGTGAGACCTTGTTTCATAATAAAATAAGGGCTAGGGCGTGGCTTGGAGGTAGAACAGCCCAGTAAGAAAATACATAAATACAGTAGCCCTGTCTTCCATCTATACTCCTTCACTTCCTTTCAAGGCTCTTCCTCCCATCTGAGAACATTCATTCACTTGATTGTAATTTATGAATTTATCTCTCACACTAAAATGCCAGTTCTGTGGGGCAGATTCACTGTTGGCCTAATAGAGTTTGAGTTGTCAATTAAGAGAAAAAGAAATGTTCTGAAAAGAGAATTTGAAAGGACTGTAATAAGCAAAGAAATAGTGGGCACACACACACACACCCATTTCTGCACACTGGGCCCCTCCTGGATCCCGGCCTCCAGCTGGCACCCACCAGGCTGCCTGCAGAGTTCACCCTGGAGAACTTACTCAAGGACCCTAAAGCTACACTCCCAGTCCTAAGGAAGACCGCACAAACTCCATAATGAACTCCTGCTGCATAGTCACAGGGTCTCTGCCTTATTTCCCGAATTTAAATACCAACCAACCCCTAAGATAAGAATCCAAAGGGGGTCTCCTTCATGACATAGCACCACCTAAACAGAGCACTTTCTCAGTACAATCTACCCTTGCTTATTACTCTTGATGTTTGTAAACACATCTCCAATATATATTAGAAAGCAAGCAAGCAAACAAGCTATGTTCCTAAGTAGTATATAGTCAACATTCATATCACTTATATTAAAAAGACAAATACAGCAATAAATGAATGAGTGCTAGAAAGCTAGCTTCTTTGGATCAAATGGTTGCCTATGCATGCCTGAATTCATAAAACTCCACACTTACCAAATGTAGAAACGTTTTCAGAGGTGTGCTTATGCACATTAGTTTCCATGGCTCTTCAAAATTCTCTGGGAGAGGTGTATAAATATAATATGCAATAAAGATTCCCACAATCAGAAGGAACCAGGACTTTCTTCCCATGCTGCAGTTCCTATTTCTCTGTCTTCAGAAGCTTTTACAAAAAGTAAACACCCTGTGTGTGTCTGAATAGAGGACTTTATCATAGCATGCTCCAGCTCCACCCAGACGCCACCCTTTACCTTTGAATTCAGAGTTGCTTACTCAGATTAAGAGTTGGCATAATATAATTGAAATTTCATTGGTTATCCAGCAATGACCTCTTTCAAAATGAGTAATAGGAGATCTAGGCAAGTTCTGTCAATGATACACTCTCATTTGTGCTCCGTAAACAGGCATTGAGCAAGGACTGGGAAGAAAATTCTCTAATTCTAAGACAACTGTCTATTGAAAATATAAAGGATGCAGAGTCTTTCTTGTAAGATAGCTTGTCATGGAATATGGAAAAGCAGAAGAACAGATTTTTTAATTGTTGAGAGTATAGGAAATAAATAGCCATTATCTTTGCCCCTACAAAATTTATATTATCTCACAAGAGACAAAAACGTTAGAAAGTAGTTAATATCTTCAGAGGGGAGTTATGAAACTCAATAATAATAAGAAGGGGAGAAAAATCTTGATGCTGTATGTTCACTGATACTAGGCATTTTAGTGTAGAAAGCTAGAAAGTAAAGATTTGAAAAAGATGAGCTTATAACTATTTTTAATTTTAATACTACAATGTTGCCCCTTCAATTTCTTTGTTTTTAAAATTGGCTACAACTGCCTTGAAAGGAATCACATCTTTGACAGCTGTGCAACCAATATGCTTTAAATTAAACCCAGATTTGCCAGGTAAGTTCACTCTCCTTTTGAGTTGTGTGTATGCATTTTAGAACCTGATTTTAAAAAAATAGTGAGATCCTGAGGGTTTCATGCATTCTTATAATTTTTTAAAGAACATTTAAACTTCCAAGTCCTACTGAGCCTGCCTCATCTGCAAAAGAGTCAGGTCTCCTTCTTTGCCTCACTGAGGTAAAATAGGATAAATTCAGAAAAAAAAATAGGGTAAATTCCGAAGGCAAAAAGTTTAAGAATGTCAAAAAATGTTTGTGTAGGGTAAAGTTTATGAGATGAATACTGCATGTGTGATAAAGATGGTTATATTTACAAATTATTCAAAAGGTCGACAGTTAAAAAAACTGTCTAATTAAAAACTAAAATATGCTTCCCCTCATGCTCTCCTTTCTCATGTTCTTTTTGTAATTTATCATTTAAATAAAAATGCAAAAGGTACCATGGCTATGCAAAGACACTCTAAAACATAAATATTTGTAAACAGGTCAATAAAAAAAAAATCCTAACCCATTGTTAACCGTGGGGTGAAGATATGCTTATATTTTTCCACAGGAGGTAGATGCCCCCTTTGTGGATTCCTGACAGATTCATCAGACATGTCTCGTCGCTGACAGGAGCGACTTCCCCAGCAGCTGTATCTCCAGATCTTCTGGACCCAGGATGATATGCTCAGTGCTCAGATGTCTGATCTCAGTCTTCACCATTCAAGACAGTCTCAATCAACCATCAAAGCTCCTCTCCCCACCTGGGGACAAATTAAGAAGCTGACTTCTAGAGCTCAACAAATTGCCTCACTTGAACAATCTCCGCCTACTCCTGAAAAGGTTTTCTTGGCTATCTTAGCCTTCCTTAGCTGCCAGGTACTAAATGTCTCAGCTAATCAAGCTTATTGGGCTTACTTTCCTGATCCTCCCCTCTTAAAGGTCTCAGATTGGACCTCAAAAAATCTTAAGATATTTTGTTAGGGAGAAGATGGGGCATAAGAGGGTCCCCAGATGAAAAAGTAGAGACCCTCGATAAACAAAGAAATTGATTTAACCGAAGGGGATGGACGGGGGGGTGGAGAGGGGGGAGACAGCATCCTAAGGCACATGATGTACTTACACAATTGTATCAAGATCACTCACTGAACTGAACTTGAGAGGGAGGGAGGGCGAGGGAGCGGGGTGGGAATTGGGGAAAGAGTCAGATGAGAAATGTGTGCACATTTGTCTTTATCAATTTGTACCTAACAAAAATGTATATA
Source organism: Graphiurus murinus (assembly GCA_004027655.1). NCBI lineage: Eukaryota > Metazoa > Chordata > Mammalia > Rodentia > Gliridae > Graphiurus > Graphiurus murinus. The sequence goes on along the minus strand of PVLC010006520.1, from coordinate 9,298 downwards.
TACAAAGCACGAATTATTACAATAAAAATATGAAAAAAAAGATATTTATCAACAATCCTAAACTAATGGGAGGATCCTCTGATTCCTTTTTGCCTATGAAAAGTAATAATATAAAAAATTTTAAAGCTTTTAGTGATCATACTCCTCTCTGCTTCACTACTATAGAAAACTTACCTGGATGCTTAAAAATATCTTATAGGTCTTTTTATACTGATTCATCTACTATTAATGATAAAGTAAGGGCTTTTTGGAAATTACAGTTTGCCTTCCCTGGTCTTACTTATGGTCACGATGATTCTATTGAAAAATCACCTCCTATAGATAGCGCCCCATGTCAAGAATTTTTAGGTTATAGAGACTCATATTGGAATAATATGGGCCCCAAAAGTCTGCCTCACTGGTTTGATTGTGTTTTCTTAAAATATGCTAATGTTTATTCTCCTAATAATGCTAATATTACTATATATGATTGGTCTGTTTCTTCTCCTAAGGAGGATTGGAAACAATATATAATTAATAATAAAGACACATTCAATATTACTAATATTCACTTTACTTCTACAGATACTGTACATAGATGGTTTACTCCTGGTTGGGTTACTCCTATATTTTATGCTGAATTCAGCCTGATCTCTTTAGATTAATAGCTGCTATGCAACCTGTGTTTCTAGCTAGTCCTTACTTTGAGCCAACCTTGCTACCTTTACGCTCTTGTGTCTCTGCTTCTCATGCATTATTGTTAGGAAAAGCAGGATCTATATCTATTATACAAAAAAATAGAGCGTATTTAACCCAATGTCCTCAATGTATATTAACTAACTGTCTTAACAAAACTATGTCAAAGGGCTATGTGACTCTTATAGTTGTCCATCAACCTCCCTTTGCTATGTGCAGCACGCTTGCTGCCTCAGTTTCTCTTTTCTGCTGGCCGCACTGAGAGCTTAACACAAGTAATAACAAAACAAAAGACAGACAAGGTGCCACAGACAGACACAGATGCAGACCTTATAAGGGGAACAATGTTCAACTTTATTAAGTGAAGATAGGGTTTTTATATGCTTGGAAAAACAAAGATGACCTCGAGTACCCGGAAGCAGTCATTATCTCAAAGATTCCCCAAGGCCAGGTGGAGATCTAACAGCCTTTATCTACTTCCCCCTTACGGGGAAAAGCAGGCAACACAGACCATGAACTTTCAAACACTTTGCTTTCTCAAGAGTTACAAATTTATCACCTCCAAGGTTGTATTATGCACAACGGGCATTCACAGAAACTGGCTAAATCTTTAATCGCTCAAATAGCCTTGACAGTAGCAGTCATCTTAGCTTCCTGAGTCTTTTGAATTTAGCATAAGTTTTCTTTGCTTCCCACAGTTATGTTGCCTGTAAACTTAACTGACCCTCGGTATGATGACACAGGAGTCCAACTCTTTAAACAAATTACTGATCTTATTCGCCCTAAAAGATTTGTAGCTGCCTTAATTTTAGGAATTACTGCCTTAATCTCTATTATTACATAACTATTGCCTTAGTTAAACTAAAAACTCCTATCTCAGTCTTAAAAAAAAAAAAAAGTGTTGTATTTAGGAAATCAGGTTACTAACATTAAAACTAGATTGTCCCCTAGATGTCATACAAACTACAAATGGATCTGTGTTACTCCCTTGCCTTATAATGATTCTCAACACTCCTGGTCACAGGTACAAAATCATTTATTAGGAATTTGGAACAACACTGATATAGCCCCTGATCTACAAACTCTACAAAATCAAATAAGATATATTAGTCAAGATCACATAGATGTTAGTTCTACTGCCAAAATGGCCTCTGATTTTTTTACTCAGCTTTCTAAACAATTAGATTTTCGTTCCTGAATGAGTTATGGCATCTCTATTACACTTGCCTTGTCACTTATAATCATATTCTGTTCATGTTGTCCAGTCATCATCTGACTGGCTTCATGATCCGTCAAGTCACTTGCCCTAGAAGTGGAAGCCATTAAATTAAAAAATAAAAAAGGGGGAAATGCCACAACTCCTTAACAGTTGGATCATGAGCAAGGCTCACTCTGATGGAATCCTGCAAAGCAGATGCTTCCAAGAAAGGATACGTGGCATATCCTGCTTTACATTATAGTATATTCTGGGAACATTGGGTACTTTAAGTCTTGTTTTTACACTGATTATTAAAGAAAGTTTCTTAAAAACAGGTGGTGGCCAGTTGGATAACAACCTCTTGACGTTTGCTAAAAAACAGTGCCTTCAGACAAACAACATAAGAATTCTCTGATCACTTACGGACATTAGTCAGGAAACAGGCTCTGCAAGGTAATTCGGATATAGTTACTAATCAACCTTATGTTCTCCCTCAACACACAAATATAAAAAACAAAATAGCTAAACCAAAGAGATTTAGGTCTACAATCATATCTATGGGTAAAAAAGGCTATACGAATGTGGGTATCTGGTACCCCTTATAGGGTCTAAGCACAGACAGCCTTTACCAACTCCCATAGTGTCTCTCTAGAGCTTCACAGGACACATTAATAAAGACACACTATAGTTGACAAAAACAACAGGTGGTTTACAAAAAACTCCCTAGCTTAGACCAATGTAAACAGGCCTATTTCTCATTAATCTTTAACACTGCTTTGTACCAGAGTCCAAATAAAATCATTATATACTGATGTAAAAACCTTTAGAAAAACAAAACAAGTTTGCTATCGTCAAACTGTCAGATGACCTGTCCATAAACTTCCCTGTTCTATGTGTTTCACTGCTGTATGAAATGTATAAAACCAGCTGCTTGTGAACAATAAAGTAGATGCGCTTGATCACTACATTTGGTGTGTGTATTCTCACGACCTTGTCTCCTTCCCCACCTGTCGACCGACCCCCAACTCCTGCTAGGTCTGGACCCCAGCACACCCCGGAGACCTTACTCAAGGACCCTAAAGCTACACTCCCAGTCCTAAGGAAGACCACACAAACTCTATAATGAACTCCTGCTGCATAGTCACAGGGTCTCTGCCTTATTTCCAAAATTTAAATGCCAACTAACACCTAAGATAAGAATCCAAAGGTGATCTCCTTCATGACATTAGCACCACCTAAACAGAGCACTTTCTCAGTACAATCTACCCAAATGAGTCCTCGCTTATTGCTCTTGATATTTGTAAACACATCTCCAATATATATTAGAAAGCAAGCAAGCAAACAAGCTACGTTTCTAACTAGCAAATAGTCAACATTCATATCACTTATATTAGAAAGACAAATACAGCGATAAATGAAAAGTACTGAATGCTAGAAAGCTAGCTTCTTTGGATCAAATGGTTGCCTATGCATGCCTGAATTCATAAAACTCCACACTTACCAAATGTAGAAACGTTTTCAGAGGTGTGCTTATCCACATTAGTTTCCATGGCTCTTCAAAATTCTCTGGGAGAGGTGTATAAATATAATATGCAACAAAGATTCCCACAATCAGAAGGAACCAGGACTTTCTTCCCATGCTGCAGTTCCAATTTCTCTATCTACAGAAGCACAAAAAGTAAACTCTCACTGTGTGTGCCTGAATAGAGGACTTTATCATAGCATGCTCCAGCTCCACCCAGATGCCACCCTTGACCTTTGAATTCAGAGTTGCTTACTCAGATTAAGAGTTGGCATAATATAATTGAAATTTCATTGGTTATCCAGCAATGACCTCTTTCAAAATGAGTAATAGGAGATCTAGGCAAGTTCTGTCAATGATACACTCTTATTTGTGCTCTGTAAACAGGCATTGAGCAAGGACTGGGAAGAAAATTCTCTAATTCTAAGACAACTGTCTATTGAAAATATAAAGGATGCAGAGTCTTTCTTGTAAGATAGCTTGTCATGGAATATGGAAAAGCAGAAGAACAGATTTTTTAATTGTTGAGAGTATAGGAAATAAATAGCCATTATCTCTGCCCCTACAAAATTTATATTATCTCACAAGAGACAAAAACGTTAGAAAGTAGTTAATATCTTGAGAGGAAAGTTATGAAAATCAGTGATAATAAGAACGATAGCAATCATAGTGAGTGTTTATTATCTATTGTATGAACCATAGAATTCTAAATCCTATGCTAAGTGATTTACATATAGAACCTTAATGAGTTCTACAAATAAATTTGTAAGATCAGTATTATTGCTTTCCAGAAATGAGTAATGTTTTAAGATGGTTAAATAGTATGATCAGGATCATACACCTTTACAAAGTAGAGCCAGAAAAACTTAGGTGGCCAAAAGAATACATAGAAAATAATTTTTTTTTTTTTTTTTTTCGGTACTGGGGATTGAACTCAGGGGCATTCTACCTCCGAGCTACGCCCCCAGCCCTATTCTTTATTTTGAAACCGAGTCTCACTAAGTTGCGGAGTGCCTCATTAGGTAGCTGAGGCTGGCCTCGAACCCGGATCCTTCAGTCTCAGCCTCCCGAATGCTGGGATTACAAGCGTGCGCCACCACGCCCGGCGAAAATAAATTTTAAAAAAACTTTATTTCCCCAAAATCATGTGTATGTGTTTGAATGAGAACAACAACAAAAAAAGAAATAATAATAATCAATCACACTCATATTACTGAAAACAAATCAATGTCATGGACACCTTAGCATATTTCCTGCCATATGTTTTTCCTACACTCATAGATCTTTGCTGTCTGAGGAGACCTGGAGTCAACCATTTCTTCAATCAGTTCTGACTTCCTTTAATGGGAAAGGAAAGAAGGGGAGAAAATCTTGACGCTGTATGTTCACTGATACTAGTTCAGTGTAGAAAGCTAGAAAGTAAAGATTTGAAAAAGATGAGCTTATAACTATTTTTAAGTTTAATACTACAATGTTGCCCCTTCAATTTCTTCGTTTTTAAAATCAGCTACAACTGCCTTGAAAGGAATCACATCTTTGACAGCTGTGCAGCCAATATGCTTTAAATTAAACCCAGATTTGCCAGGTAAATTCACTCTCCTTTTGAGTTGTGTGTATGCATTTTAGAACATGATTTTTTTAAAAAAAAAATAGTGAGATCCTGAGGGTTTTATGCATTCTTATAATTTTTTAAAGAACATTTAAACTTCCAAGTCCTACTGAGCCTGCAAAAGAGCCAGGTCTCCTTTGCCTCACTGAGGACTCCAGGTTTTGAAGGTCAGGTAATGACCTTGCGTGAGCCAGTTTTCCTGAAAGACTTGCTCCCAGCCCCTTGTTTTGCTTCCAGATTTATAACTAGAATCAAATGCTGGCAGACCCAGAAGGACAGGCACCTTATCTGAGCCAGAAAGATTATGTAAAAAGGCTATACAAGATTATTTGCTAATACAAATATTTATTTCATTCAGGTTCAAACTTCATGAACATGAGAAAATGGAGGCTAAGATGAGTGGACAGGAAAGATTACATGTACAAAGATATTTCTATGTAAATCTACATGTAGTTATATATGCATCATAGTATATACCATTGCATTATTGTATCACATATATCATGTGCAATAAGTTGTATGTATACAAATATATGTAGTACTAAATTTAATATTAACTAACAATATTCAATGTAAAACTATGTTGAATATAAACATAGGAACATTTAAAAATATATACTTTATTTTTTATTTTGAAACTACTGGATCTTTCAGTAAGTCAAAGTAGCAAAAAAAAAAAAAGAAGTCATTAAAATTTAATAATAGGAAGCTGAACACATGTATGACTCATAAAACAAATGAATGAACAAGCACAAAATCCTTGAAAATTTTCCTCTTTTGGACAATAAAATTTGTCATTTATATTACTAGAGTTGGGGTCGGGGGGGGGGGACTGGGAAATTAGGTAATAAGTGCCTGACATGGAGAGAGAGATGTAAGAAATCCTAGTTTTCTACTGCACTATGGGAGGACTAGAGTTTACAATAATCTGTTATGCATTTTATGAATAAATGGAAGGGAAAAGTTCAAAGTCTCCAAACACAAGATAATGTTAATTGCCCCGATTTGATCAGTACATATGTGAAATATCACTCTACACCATAAAGATGTAAACTATTATGTTTTAATAAAAAGTTAGAAAAATATTTAAAGAGATGTTAAAGGAAAAATGTTTAAGGAAATGGCTACTACCCAAATTCGATCATTGCACACTGTATACATGTATTGAATTAAAACACAGTGCCTTGTAAATTATTAGAATTAAAACAGGTTTATTTAAAAAAGTAAAAAAAAAAAACCATTTACCAAATAAGATGCTGTCTCCACAACAGCTTTTAACAGTAATATTTTCCTAGTTCTTCAACATTATGTGGGAGGGGCATATAAATATAATAAGCCATGAGGACTCCTGATATCACAAGGTTAAGTAATGCTCCCATATCATGTGCCTGCAAGACAGCAGCATTATTCATTAAAGTTCTCAACATTAAATACACATTGAGGAAACACTACCCAGGCTATTATCTAACTTCCTATCCCACTGTTTCCTTATTAGCAAAACAGGTTTTCATACTGTAAGTGTCAAGAATTAGTGCTGCTCAATGGAGTATTATGGAGCCATATTAAAAAACAAAAAACAAAACATAGCATTTGAAGGAAAAAGGATGGAATTGAAAATCATGTTAAATGAAATAAGCCAGACTCAGAAAGACCAGTATCACATGTTTTCTTTTTTAAGTGAAATCTAGAAATTAAAAGTATACTATGAAGCCGGGCATGGTGGCGCATGCTTGTAATCCCAGCATTTGGGAGACTGAGACCGGAGGATCCAGGTTCAGGGCCAGCCTCAGCTACCTAGTGAGGCACTCTGCAACTTAGTGAGACCCTGTTTCAAAATAAAGAATAAAAAAATAGGGCTGGGGGTGTAGCTCAGAGGTAGAATGCCCCTGAGTTCAATCCCCAGTACTACCAAAAAAAAAAAAAAAAAATCCTATGAAAGTAGGGGAGTGGGTCTATCAGGGAAGGAAAAGGGTGCCACAGCTCCTTAATAGCTGGATCTTGAGCTCGGTCTGCTGGAGTCCTGCAAGGCAGACGATTCCAAAAGAAGGAATGCATGGCATATCTCACTTTGCACTATGTTATATTCTGGGTTTCACATTAATTGTAAAGGAAAATTTCTTAGGAACACAAGATGACTGGATGAATTATGATTCCTCGATATTAGCTAAAAAAGCAGTGCCTCAAGACAAACCATAAGAATTCATTAACCACATACAGGAAATGGACTTTGCAAGGTTAGTTACTAAACAGCCTTATGTTCCCTCTCAGCACACAGGTATAGAAACAAAATAAATAAGCCAAAGAGACTTAGGTCTACTATTTTATCTATGAGTAAAGAAGGCTTTAAGACAGTTTGTCCACTTCTCTCTTGTCTTCCTAGAACTTCACCAGATACATTAACTCTCGAGCTGCCTGAGAAAAAGATAAGAACACTGCTTAAAGGAGCTAAACAAAGAGTAAAGATTTAAACTAATGAATAGAGACTATTTGTTGTTAACCTTTAACACTGCTTTGTACTAAAAGAATCTTTATATACGTATTGTATTTTGTAACCTTTACTGTTTTCTTAATCCCATCAAATACCATTGGAAATGGCTTTTCTAGTTAGAGATATACCTACTCAACCTTTAGAAAAATAAGACTGAGCCGGGCATGGTGGCGCACGCTGTAATCCCAGCTTTTGGGAGGCTGAGACCTGAGGATCCAGGTTCGCAGCCAGCCTCAGTTACTTAGTGAGGCCCTCTGCAACTTGATGAGATCCTGTTTCAAAATAAAGAATAAAAAATAGGGCTCGGGGTATAGCTCAGAGGTAGAATGCCCCTGAGATCAATCCCCACACACACATACAAATCACATACAAAAAAAATAGGCGTATGAAAATAAACTTTACATTAAGGTTATTTTCGTGACTATAATGGTTTCATTTTCCAAGGCTGTTCCTCCTCCTGGCACAGGTTTTTTATTTTTTTATTTTTTTTGGCACCGTGGACACTGTTTGTTCTTTCCCTCAGGTGTAATATGTTTTTAGCAAAGTCCAAGAGGCAACTGTTTTGTGTATCCTTCCTGTCTCTCTGGGATTTTCTTTTCTTTCTTTTTTTTTTTTTCGTACTTTTGAGCTACACCTCCAGCCTTTTTGATTTTTTTATCTTGAAATAGGGTCTCCCTAGGTTCCTAAGAGTCTCACTAAGTTGTTGAGGCTGTCCTCCAACCTGCAATCCTCCTGTCTCAGGGCCCCCGAACCCCAGTACTGAGATGACAGGCATGCACCATCATACCCAGCCTCTCGGGAGCATTAAGATTTGATTTCATGGGAGAGTGAGAAGTTAAGTGTCCTCACGGATTTCTGTTGTCCTTCTGTAGCAGGTGCCATTTCCCTCCCAGTCTTGTACAATAAGGGAAAGTTTCTCAGGATGCACTTCAATCTTGTGTGTGTGCCTCTAGAACATATATTGATTGATTAATCAATTGATAGATTCCTCTCCAAAGCTCAGCCTTGCTATTTAGAGCCGGTTGTCCTCTTGATGACTCCCACAGTCCAAGCTGGATGACCTACAGAATTCTATCTCACCAACTTGCATACTTTATTTGCCAGATGCCAAGGAGTAAGAGGTGAGGGAGTAGAGTCACATGCAACATGATGGAAGGATGCTAAGATGGAAGACCTCAGCCGGCCAGAGTTCTAGCACAACACAATCTGACATACTCTGAGGCCAGCCCAATTCCAACGGGAAGCTCATGTTGGGCTAGAGATCAAGACGATGGAGCAGTATCAATGTATAATATATCTGAGTAAGAGCAATGTATGGAAAGTTCAGCAAACCCTTCTGTTTAATCATAACCCAGGAAATAAAGCTATTTATTGTTTAAAAATAAATCTAAATTATGATTACCATTTTAATTATGATATGATTTGGAATGCATAATTACTAGCTGTATGATCAAAGGAAACTTTCTTAGGTTGTTGTGAATTCAGTATTTCATTTATAGTGATTTCATTTTAATTCATATCTAGTTCAGTTGTATTTGGATTAAATTAGTCACAAATGTAGAAAACTAGGAATAGCTCTGGGAATCTACACTGTCCTGAATAAGTAATACTATTATAGTTATTATTACTATAGTTATCAGTCTATGTGACATTATTATCATTATAATAAGCAAGGGATAAAATCAAGATTCATTTTGAGAAAGATTTTACTTAAGTCACACCCATTTTTTTTTTCTTTTATAAACTATTTTATAAACTATGCAGTCTATCTAAACTTTTTTTTTTTTTTTTTTTTTTTTTTTTTAA